>CAVNZG010000763.1:103950-128927 GCA_963693315.1 Diogma glabrata
GATTTATGGTTTAGTTGTCCATTATTTGACAAAAAATATTAAAAAAACAAAAAAAAAAACAGATTTGCGTCCATTAACATCCTTAGAACGCATGTTGTTGTGGGACCTTGGTCCTAAAAGGTTTTTATGTGTTGTTGTGACACATATTGTAATGCCTACTACACATCAAATTTTATTAAAAAAAAAAAAAAAAAATATATATATATATATATATATATATATATATATATATATATATATATATATATATATATATATATGTATATATATATATATATATATATATATATATATATATATATATATATATATATATATATATATATATATATATATATATATATATATATATATATATATATATATATATATGTACATATGAAATGTATACTAGAAATCAATATTACGTAGTCCGTACATCTTGAATAGGCCACACCTATTTTCATTCATACTTGCATTTGTATTAGCGAACTCAAATTTAATTTATGCAAAATGTATTTGTTAAAGGGAGTTAACTTTTAATACATCTTTGCCATAGAATGTAGAAAACATTTAGGCGGAACGTATTGGTTATTTATGATTAAATTAAATTAACCCATTCTGGACGAAGTTTATTACACTGCCCTCCATTTAGTTTTGTTCGTCCCGAACAATATCAGCTATCGCATTGGTACTGTTACCTTGGTACGGTGCCAACCTTTGCAGATGTATCACTTTCATCTTGGTACGGGGTCCCTTTTGGATGCGGTAGATAACATCATTAATTCGTTTGATTATTTTATATGGACCTTCCCAATCTGGCTGCAGCTTGGGTGATCTTGCCTTAGTTCTCCTGGGGTTGTATAGCCATACCAATTCTCCTTCTTGAAAACCGCCACTATTTGCATTTATGTCGTACCTGGTTTTCATTTTGTCACTGGCAATCTTAATGTGGTCTCGAACCTGTTGATGGATTTTATTCATTTTCTCCCTTAGTTGTCCCACATAATCTGTTTTCGTAGATACCAGACCTCCAGGGATGCCGAACTCGATGTCACTAGGAAGATGTAGTTCTCTTCCGAACATGATATTCGCTGGCGTTTCACATGTCGTATCGTGCACTGCGCTACGATAGGCCATCAAGAATAACGGAAGATCCTTATCCCAACTTCTTTGGTTGGCTTCTACTACTTTTGACAGATGTTCTTCCATGGTTCGGTTGAATCGTTACCATGCCATCCGATTGTGGGTTCATAGGTGTAGTTCGTGTTTTTCTAATGTCAAGTGTTCTGCACAGCTCTTCCATCAGTTGAAATTCGAAATTCCTTCCCTGGTCGGTATGCAACTCGAGCGGTGTTCCATATCTACAAACCCATTCATTGACTAATGTTTCCGCGACCGTAACTGCTTCCTGGTTCGGTATTGCATAAGCTTCCGGCTATTTTGTAAAGTAATCAATGACAACCATAATGTATACCTTTTGTCGTTTCCGGAAATGGCCCCGCGATGTCTATGGCAATTCTCTCCATTGGGGCGCCCACATTGTACTGTTGCATCTCTCCTCGAGTTGTAGTCTTTGGTCCTTTGCTCGCTGCACAAGTATCGCATCGCCGACACCATTGCTCCACGTCTGTTCGATACCTAACCCAATAAAACCTCTCCCTTACTTTGGCTAGGATTTTATTGACTCCCAGGTGTCCTCCAGAAATACTTCCATGCAGCTTTCCTAGTACCTCTTCTACTCGACTTGATGGCAACACCAGTTGCTCTAACACTTTCTTTCCATCAGCGGACTCCCATTTTCTTTTTAGTATCCCGTTGTCCATAAATAGTGAGTCCCATTGCGCCCAGTAGCATCTCACCTCCGTACTTAAAGGTGCTACCTCTTTCCACTCTGGTCGCCTTCCCTCGGTTTTCCATTTCAACATTGGGGCCATAGCTGGATCTTCTAGCTGCTCTCTTTTAATTGCCTCGGTACACCAATCCTCAGGAGTTTGGAACTTGATTTGGTTCACTTTCATTGCCTCATTTCCCTCAGTTCTGCTACATGACTTGCACTCCTCTATACAGGGTCTTCTAGACAAGGCATCGGCGTTACCATGGATCCTTCCCTTGCGGTGTCCAACTTTGAAGTCGTAGTTCTGCAGGATCTCTTTCCATCTTGCTGCTTGTCCTTCAGGTAATTTGAACTGTAATAACCATTTTAGAGCAGCATGGTCCTAGCGAATCAGGAATGGCTGTCCACACAAATACTTGTGGAAATGTTTCACAGCCTTGATGATAGCTAGCAACTCCTTCCTCGTGACACAGTAATTCCGCTCCGGCTTTGACAGAACTTTACTGAAGTACGCCACCACTTTCTCATCGTCTCCAACTTTCTGTGACAAAACCACTCCGGTTCCTACATTGCTTGCGTCTGTGTCCAGAATGAACATCTTTCCGGATTTTGGATAGGCTAGTATAGGGGTGTTACATAGTTTTTCTTTTAAACGGCAGAATGCCTCATTACATTCGGTTGTCCACAGAAACTTGGTATTTGCCTCTGTCAATTTATGTAAACTCTTGGCGATATTCGCAAAATTCTCCACGAATCTACGATAATAGGTGCATAGGCCAAGAAAACTGCGTAGCTCATGAACATTCTTCGGTACTGGCCAATTTTTCACAGCATCAATCTTCTCGGGATCGGATCTGACTCCATTTTTGGTAATGATGTGTCCCAGGTACTTCACTTCTTTGTGGAAGAGATTGCACTTTACCGGATTCAACTTCATGTTGGCATTACTTATTCTTCTGAGGTTCATTAGATGCTCTTCGAAGTTGCGACCCATTATAATGATGTCATCAAAATAAACTAGGCAGGCCTTCCAGGTTAAACCATGCAACACGCATTCCATTAGACGTTCAAATGTTGCTGGGGCATTGCATAGACCAAACGGCATCACATTGAACTCCCACAACCCATTGCCAGTGGAAAATGCTGTCTTTCGTCGATCTTCTGGATGCATTTCAACTTGCCAGTAGCCACTCTTCAGATCTAATGTGCTGTACCATTTGGCCCCTGATAGTGTATCCAGTGTGTCATCAATTCGTGGCAGTGGATAGCTGTCCTTAATGGTTACCTCATTCAGTTTTTGATAGTCTACACAAAAACGAGCTGACCCATCTTTTTTCTAACTAGCACCACTGGTGAGCTCCATGGACTCTTAGATGGCCTGATGACTCCATCACTTTTCATTTTGTCCAGCATTCCTTGCACTTCCTCGTGTTTAGCCAGTGGTAGTCTTCTAGGAGGCTGTCTGATAGGATGAGCGTTTCCAGTGTTGATCCTATGTCGCACGATGTTTGTTCTTCCAACATCTTCATCTCCAGTAGAGAAAACGCTGCTCATCTTCGTTAATACCCTCTTGATTTCTTTGAATTCGGCTGGATTCATTCTTTTACTAAGATCTTGAAGTATTGCTACTACTGCGGGATTGTTTCTCTGCATGAAGACCTTTTGCTCTTCTTCACAGCTGATTATCTCTTTTATGGTGCTGCATTTGGCGATTTCTTCTCCATGATTGATGACCACTCGTTTATTTGAGAAGTTAATCAGTTGCACTGGAACTACTCGCTCTTTTGCTGCAACTAGCGTTCGGCCAATCATAATGTTTCCCCCAAAGTCGTTGTTAGCTGGCTCAATCATCACAGGTGAATTTTGGTCACTTTTATCTAGTAGCTTAGTCCATATGATTTTCTCAGATTTTGCTGGGATCCCAGTTGGTCCATCACTAATAACACGGACCTCAGCATTGTCGTTGGTGGCGTTTAGCACTATTTCTGTGTTTCCATATCTCAGTACGTGGCTTCCCAGATCTAATATAAAACTGTATTCTTTCATGAAGTCAAGCCCAATTATGCAGTCATCTTCTATATCTGCTACAATAAATCGGTGCCTAAATGAATTTCCTCCAAGGTGAACCTCTTGGTCGCTTTCTCCATGAACTAGAACTGTTTCACCCGTAGCTGTTTTTAGGGTGAATCGTCTTGCTGTATCGATCTGACTATCACAAACCACATCTGGACGCACTATCGATCTCGAAGCACCTGTGTCCAAAGTCAACATGCACGATTTGCTTCCAACGGTTGCCTCTAAGACTAGACTACTATTTTCTCTTTTTACTTGTGATACCACCAATGTAGGGCATTGTAATTGAGCCAGCTTTCGCCCTTAAAAACTGGCACAATCTAGTTTCCCGAATCCGGAACGCGGCCTCTGTCTTCCGGGTGTGGCTCCCATTTACATGCTCTTCGGATGTGCCCCAACTTCCCACAGTTCCAGCATCTTACTCTTACTTCGTTGATTTCGTTCAGTTTTATCTTCCAAACTTTTGAAACGCATGATCACTTCATCAAGCGCTGCTTTCAGTGGTTCCTCAGCAACTTCCATCTGACGTACTCTATCTGAGCCTTACGCTCTTTTTCCGGCTTCCATTTGCAGGGCCAATGCTAAGACTTCCGCAGGTAATTTCTTCCCGCTTAGATACAGCTGATTTCTCATTTATATATCTCGAAGAGCATTGATAAATGTATCAGCTGCCAGCTCATCACGATGTTCAGCGTTATAGTTCGGATACGACAGATTTACCAGTTTCACAATGTCAGCCTGTAATTCTTGCAAAGTTTCACTGACTCCCTGTTTTCGTGTCTTGAGCTGCATGCGATGGAGAGCTTGCATATGACTTTCCCCATATCTTACTTCTAAGGCCTCCATTAGCTTGCTGTAATCACGCTCTGTCGCTGATAGTGTCTGCAAAATTTCAGCAACAGGTCCCTTCAATGCCAATATAAGCGCGTTTGCTTTTTGCTGGTGATCAACCCCAGTTGTTGCTATCTCAAATTGCATCTTAAATATCTGATACGATGTAGATCCATCAAATGCGGGTGTTTTCACTCTAGCTGGAGCTGAAGTAGTTGATGGATTGATCATGCTACCTGACTTTACTTGTGCTATTTCTTGGCGGAATTCACTCGAAAGATTGCGTAATTTCTCTTCATGTTCTTCGGTAACTTTCCGCAGCTCCCTTTCCATGTGGTTGATTTTACCCTCCGCACTAGATATACGTGACTCGATTACTTCACGTAGTTGTTGTATCAGATCAGCAAGTTGTCGTTGTTGATCTACTTTTTGTTCTGCTGCCAGTTTCTCTTGTCGGGCCATCATATCAGCAAGTTGTTGTTTTTGCTCTACTTTTTGTTGTTGTTGCTGTGCCATCATTTCTTTCATTATCACCATCATCGGATCAATTGCTGGGGCATTCTGAACCGGAGCTTCCTCCGGCTCTATTTCTATGACCTCTGTGCTTTGGCCTGCTTCTTCTAAAACTTTACGCAGCCGGAATGCAGGTTCTGCCTTCGTTCCATGGATTGGAGCATTCCTTTTCTTCAACTCATCCTTCAGCTGGGTCTAGCTGAGATCACTAATATTTACTGTCTTGACCATTGTTTCAATAATCCCACTTCTGACACCACTGTAACGACTCTTCGTTGGTTCTTTTCGATTATTGAGCAAACACGACAGTAAAAGACGGATCTTTGGTTAACAGAATCTCAAACTTTATTTGTCAACAAATTACAGCAGCTTCCGTTTTTCCTTACAATAAATTCCAGGGTCTCCAATTTATGTACGATAAACTTCACCGCTTTTCCACAATTTGAATCAATAATATTCGGAATCGTAAAATCTGTATTTACTATTCCACTAAGTTCAAATTCTTTAACTATTAGTACCCAGGCTCAAGTACCACCGATTATTCCTTATACTTGCGAATATTTAATAACACTTTTAATTGCCAAATTAAAACTGCCTATCTGATATTTTGTTCGCTTATTTATATCAAAAAATAAATAAATCGAAACTTCTATAATCTACTAGAAATCAATATTACGTAGTCCGTACATCTTGAATAGGCCACACCTATTTTCATTCATACTTGCATTTGTATTAGCGAACTCAAATTTAATTTATGCAAAATATATTTGTTAAAGGGAGTTAACTTTTGCTTCATCTTTGCCATAGAATGTAGAAAACATTTAGGCGGAACGTATTGGTTATTTATGTATATATATATATATACTAGCGGGACCCGGCGTGCTTTGCTACGCCTATAAAAAAGTTTATGCGCGTACATTTTGTTGAATTAGCAAAAATAATTTCAAGAGAGTCGGAATAAGAATAGAAAGCTAATTTTTTAATTTTTCCGTTTGGGAAATATGAATAACAGAGAGCATTATCATTCTAGCTGATCAATCTAGATGGATTGAGAATCGAACGGCATGTCAAAATTTGAAAGTGATTGGTAAAGAGTTTTGGAGAAATTTTTAAGCTTGTTGTCGAATTTCCAATTCGATTAGCATTCGCACTATTAATAAGTCACAAGGCCTAACAATGTCAATTTGTGGGCTGGACCTAGAAACCTCGTGCTTTTCGCATGGTCAATTATATGTTGCGTGTTCGAGGGTTGGAAAACCTTCAAGTTTTATCGTATATGCCCCTAAAAATATTGCAAAAATTTTAACAATATCAAAATTTGAAACTTTTTATAATAACTTAATACCTTGAGACTTATTTATGGTCATGGCGAAAGCCAAACGACTAGGAAATTGAAGTCTTTTGAATGGTATTGGAGAATCTGATGGTATCAATGGAGAATCTGATGATATCAACTTTTTATTATTATTTTTTAATATCAGCACAATGCTTTAAACTGTAGCTAGCTTCATTCTTTATTGATTATGAGGAAAAAGTTAAGAAATTTTAAACTTTTTCATTGAGAAAAATATATTTCAAAAATAAATTTTTTTTCCTCAAAATAAATTTTCATACAAACTTGGTAAAAGTAATTTCATTGTGCATGCACTGTAATGTTTTTGGGGCTTAAACTGTTTCTAAACGTTAAAGGCTCAAAAAAGCTAAATCGTTTTTATGCCTTTTTGGACAATTTATTAACCTTTCAAAAACGTCCATGAAATAATGACTGTCCATGAAATAATGATTTTAAGCGGCGTTTAAAAGTAATATTAGAAAAGAAGTAATAAATTATGTGCAATACCCTAACAAACTATTGTTTTAATACAGATTTAGTGACAATACAAATTAGTTATCATCATTATAGCATTTACTGTTTTTTGTCAAACCAAATTTGAAATTTCCCACCTTCGTGATTTTGAATCTAAAATATAAATAAAAACCAAAAAAGCAAAAAAAAACGGAACGACGTGACTTGATTCGTACTCGAAACTTTTTGGTTGACAGCTCATGTTATTGGCCATTACGTTATCTAGACGTATTTACTACTAACCGTAATTTTGGGTATTCATAGAGAAATCATTAAAATTAATAAACTTTAAAGTCGTGTTGTCAAAATTCTAATGATTTCTAATGAATTTTAATGTTTTTAAGAAGTTCGGTAAAGTAGATTTTTTCTGTATTATTTGCCGTGACTCATTTCTCAAAAATGCCGATGAAATTGAAATTTAATCGTTTTTCGCAGAAATATTATTTTTTGTTTTGCTTTATTTTCTTCTAAAAAAATTAAATTACGAAAAAACAAATATTGAAAAACAAATATTACTTGAATTTCAACACCACAATCTGGCAAAATTTACTCAGATGCGATAGCAGAGTAAATAGAAATTTTTGAGTCAATTTGCAGATTCAATTTCAATTTCATCGATAATGGGCCACGGCAATTATTATTTTAAATAAAATTATTATTTTTAAACAAATTTATTAGTACACAATTTTAATTTATTCTTGTAAAAAACTTATTATTTTGAAGTTAAAAATAATAATAATTAAATGATACACAACACAATTCAAAAAAAAAATAATTCACAAAATAGAAAGAGCTATGCGTTAAACTTCAAAACTGTATCATTATAACAAAAAGTTGAAACCAACAGTTTTTTCGGGGCCTACGCTGATGATTTAAAAAGTCCATGATGAAGTTGTGTCACTTACGTTAAATGTGTTTACGAAATACATTTAACATTCAATTCGCAATTAAAATATATTAAAACTTTTAATTGAGATAAAAACTATCCTATCGAGTATATATTAAGCGTAATATATAAAATATTATTCTTAAGTCGCTCAAACATGAAAATTGCCAAAATTTCCCATACAAACTTGTATGAAAAATTTAACCTATTTTCGTATTTCTTTTACGGACAGAAGAAAATAAAGTATTTTATATATTATGCTCAATATTGTCAGTAATTGTCAGTAATAGTTCATAAAGAAACTTCAATTATTTAATTGTAGTATAATGAGAAATTTCATAGATAATTTTTAAAATTATTCAAGTTGTGTTTTGAATGAAATCCCATATAAATTTTATTGAATTTATTCTCTTTTCCCCCTTTTGCAGCGCCAATAGAAATTTAAATTATTTAATTGTAGCAAAATGAGAAATTTCATAGATAATTTTTTTTTGCTGTCAGATATTTTATTTTTCATTCATACAAACTATGGTATTTAAACAGTAGGCTTTGTTTTTACTGTCGGCAATTCTTCTTGTCGTCGATAATTTTGCTTTGTCGTTATTAAAATTCTTTGTTGTAATTTTTTCTTCTAACAAAATGAAATATAATTTTATCTTAGTAGGCGCATAAATGCTATAAATTTGTAATTTATGTTTGACAAATAAACATAAACAAGCAATCATTTATGAATGAAAACGGACATTTTTATTATTTGCAATTTTACATAATTTTTTATAAGCTGAATAATTTGTAGAAAAAACTTTATTTAGAAACTAATAATTATTATCTTTTAAATAAAATTATAATTCAAAAAAAAATTATCTCATTAAATACCACTCTTCATTGAAATTTTTGTCTAAAATTTTTCAATTTTACTCATTAAATTATTTTTAAGCAACACTGCTCAATCAAACCACTACTTAAACCACTCGTCCTTCGGACTCGTGGTTTATTGTGCGCTTTGATTCGCAGTGTTGCTAAATAATTTAATTCGTAAAATCAAAATATTTTCGAAAAAATTTCAATGACTCGTGGTATTACAACCGATAATTTTTAAAATTATTCAAGTTGTGTTTTGAATTTTATTGAATTTCGTTTCTTTTCACCCTTTTGCAGTGCTATTGCAGCAAACACCGGAACAAAATAATCGCTCAATAACATATTTGATAGTCTATATGGGCCCTACATGAATGATTAAAAAGTCGATAAAGCAGGTTTGACAGTAAATTAATTAATTTACGCCGCCATCTGAAAGTTTACTTATGAGCTATCCATATTTAACATTTAATTCGTAATTAAAAAATATTTAGGCGTTCAATCAAAATAAAAACTATCCTATCTCTCAAGTTGGACCATTATACACACACTGAACACAATTTTATTAAGATTGGTTACGTTGTTGCGGAGTTTATCGCGGACAAACATCGTGACATGTGATTTTTATATATATAAGATACATACATATATATATATATATATATATATATATATATATATATATATATATATATATATATATATATATATATATATATATATATATATATATATATATATTTATATATATATATATATATATATATATATATATATATATATATATATATATATATATATATATATATATATATATATATATATATATATATATATATATATATATATATATATATATATATATATATATATATATATATATATATATATATATATATATATATATATATATATATATATATATATATATATATATATATATATATATATATATATATATATATATATATATATATATATATATATATATATATATATATAATATATTGTAACGTCCACTTTACGCACACGCTATATTATATTTTTTTTTAAATTGAGGAATGACGCTTTAGCAAGCATGTTTCTTACCTGTAAAGATTCCTGCGTTTCTCTTTTTAAACACAAAATTTTCACTAAAGACAATATATCACAACATAAACACAACACTATTAATTTCCGCCTGAAAAAGGAACACTATATCTCCCCAAACCCAAATCACCTTCAAGAAGCTGTGAAATAAAAATAAAATTCCAGAATACAATTAACAATTTAATTTAATCATCAATATAAAATATATTGTTGTATTTGTTGTATTTTGTATTGTTGTATTGTTGTATTTAATCATCAATATAAAATGAATTGTTTCAAGATGGCGAACGAATAACAACGCAAGTTTGATGCTGTTAAAATAAAGTTGTATTTTAAATAATATACTATTATATAGTGCATTTTTGTTGACTTAAAATAATTTTAGTGTGATCTATTAAAATAAAACATCAATTGATAATCTAATAAACTTAAGTTAAAATTATAAAAAAGATCTTCAAAGTTTCTTCTTTCTTTTCGTAAATGTCAAATATTTCGACATTTGTAAATGCGTAAGTTTAAAGCATAATAATAAAAGTGTTTGCTGTAACTAATTCATTTCCCGTGATATAAAATTGATATAAAATGGCACGGCCAACGCCAATTATTGAAAAAATGCCAACTAGAAATACCCCTGCTAATATAAATCATAAAAGTGAACCTTCTAATTCAGACCTCCTGTCTGCTATCTTAGAATCTAAAAATGATCTTTTGAAAAAGATCGATGAAATAAATATAAAAGTTGATAATTTAGCAAAGGATAATATAATTAATAAGAAAAACATAGCTGAACTGGAAATGAAATCGCAAACACAATCAAAAGACATTATAAATATTCAAAATGAACTGCAGAAATATAAACAAAAAGATTTGTCCAAAGACATTATTATAATTGGATTGCCATGGATATTAACATGGTCGACTTTATGGCTAAATTGCAAGATTTATTTCAGTTTGGTTTAGACAATATACTAAATTACTCTCAGCGCATAAAAACAACAACAAATAAACAAAATCAAATATGTAAACAGCTGATGGTGTTTGTGAAATTTAGAGATGATTACACTAAACAAACATTTATGATAAAGGTTAGAGATCATGGCCCACTAAATTTTCAAGAACTTTATCCAGATACAAAACACACAATGAAATTATTCATTAATGATCGTCTTACAAAATATTACTCTGAACTCTTGAAAGAACTAAGAAACCTAAAAAAAAATAATCAAATCGTGAATACTTTTTGTCGTCATGGAACGATTTTTGTGAAGATTAATCAAGAAGACGAACACCTCACTATCATCCAGTCAAGAGATGAGATTCTCAACAAAATTTTCAAAAAATAAAGTTGCAACTTATAGCAGCATCATGCAGCATTTTCCTTAACAACAAATACTTACTTGAATTTTATTCTTTTTTTCTTCTAATTTTAGTTAAATAGTAATCATAATATTAGTTTTTTTCTTCTTTGATTATAACTTAAATTTTTACTAAAACCTAATAAGTATCTTTAGGTACTCATTTATAAATAGTTGATTCCATAGATTTTTACTAATATTTGTTTTAAATTGAACAATTTTACTTCGAATACTTTGAAGTTATTATTATTAAATTATATTCAATATATTTGATTTCTAATTCTTATTTCTTTTTGTCTGACAGGGAAATAAATTTGTCGTATAACATCATTTTAATAGCAGATTTAAAGTACTGCATAATTTTTATTATAAATAAATTGAAATGGATGACGAATCTGATCATATGTTAAAAGAGATTGATATCAGTTATAAATTAGAGCACAGTATTAGTAATCAAAACAAAAAGTTACTGCGTATCATATATCTAAACTCCAATAGTATAAGAGGTGGGAAAATGGATCAATTAGAAACGACTATTTTAGGTATGAACTTTTTACCACATGTGATTGTTATTGCTGAAACGTTTATATATGACAACGAGAAGAAGTATTATAATCTAAATCACTACAATGCTTTTCATTGTACAAGAGAGTCTAAGCGTGGCGGGGGCGTAAGCATCTTTGTTCATAATTCGATCATAGCGAATGAAGTAGAGCAAGCTCATCACGAAAAATCAAGTTTTATAATTGTTAGACTATTGCAACTCAATTTTAATATTATTGGCGTATACAGGCCACCTGATGCAAATAAGCATATTTTTTTGGACTTTTTTGATTCCGTTTGCTCGCGCTATCGAAACTCATTTATTCTTGGTGATTTCAATATTAATCTCCTATTACAGTCGAACTATACTACCAGCTATAAAAATACGGTTCTGTCGAATGGATATGTAATACTTAATAAAATTAACGATCGCTACTACACAAGATTCTCAGGCAATTCAAGTATCATCGACCATGTCATTACTGATTGTCTAAATTTATCATATACCTTAACACTTACAGAATTGTACTCTGATCATAAGCAGGTTACATTGGATATAAGCCCGCTGATTGTCGCAAAAAATAAAAAAAGTACTATTCCGCATATTAATTATGAAAACCTTACCAACTATATCTCAAACTTTGATTTTTCAAACATTTATACTTTTCTACAATTAATGTTGGTTATAAGAAATTGTATAAATGCTTGCACTAAAACGGTTATAAAAAAACAATATCGGAAGACATGGGCTAATGAAAAGCTTATTAAGCTCTGCAAGGAAAGAGATAATCTTAGTAGGCTCTCCAAGAAATATCCCAACAATGCACCTATTCAGATAAAATACAGGCAAATAAGAAATAAAGCTGCTTGCTTAAGCGAAAATTTAAAACAAATTTATACAAAACAGCAGTTTTTAAAAAATAATGGAGACTCGCGAAAGAATTGGAAAGTTCTAAATGGCTTATTGTTCAATAAATCAGATAGTTTTAAACAAAAAATAATTTTAAAAATAAATGATTGTCTAATCTATGATCGAAAACTTGTCTGTAATTTGTTTAATCAATATTTCACATATATCTACGATCAGATTGTTTCAACTAATGTATCTGAAAATCGAAATGAAATAATTCCTTTCTTTAAAAGTTATTTGAATTATAATACAAATGATACTCTTTCATTTAAAGAAGCAAACGTAGCACAAATTATAAAAATCATTTGCAAACTAAAACAAAACGCAGCTACTGGCTATGATAATATTTCGACTAAAGTAATTAGTTGCTATAAAGAGATATTAGCACCGATCATTGTTAATCTGGTAAATGATGCAATCAAATCTGGAGTTTTCCCTACTGAATTAAAAACTGCAAAAGTTATACCAGTGTACAAAAAAGGTGATAAAACAAACCCTACTAACTACAGACCTATATCGGTTCTCACTATTCTCTCAAAGATATTTGAAAAAGTTATCTATTATCAATTATGTAAATTTTTACAGAAAAATAACATCATGCACGAAAATCAGTATGGTTTTGTGCAAAAGTCGAGCACAGGAGCTGCGGTATGTAATTTATTTAAAAACATATATCGTGCTCTTGATAAAAATAACTATGTGTCCATCTTATGCATTGATTTTCAAAAGGCATTTGATTTAATTAATCATAATTTTTTGATAGAAAAGCTAAAGCAATTGAATCCAAATGACCTAAGTCTTAAGCTCCTAGAGGATTACTTAAGAAACAGAGAACAATTTACCTATGTCGATGGTGGTGTCAGCCAAAAAAATATAATCCAATCGGGCGTTCCACAAGGGTCAATTTTGGGACCATTACTTTTCAATTTTTTTGTGAATGACATTTTCAACATAAAAACTTTCGGCAAACCACAGCTTTATGCTGATGATGCCATCTACATTTATCAATCGAGCACTCCTGAAAAATTACTGGAGATGATGCAAAGTGATTTAACTAAGATAATCCAATGGCTTACCGCAAATCATCTCTTCATCAACCTTTCCAAAACAAATTACTTAATATTTGATTTTAAAATGATGCCTGAAAATTTTCCAAAATGTTTCTACTTTAACTCGGTTCCAATATTTGAAGTTAAATCTACTACTTATTTAGGGCTTACTATTGACTCTAAATTGAATTGGAATGATCACATTGCAAAAATAAAAAAATCCATTGCGCCAATGAACTTTGCTCTCAGGAACACAAGACACTGTATCGATGAACACGGTGCTTGGTTGTTATATCATGCACATATACTGAGTAAAATTAGTTATCTTTCTATCATATGGTCAGGGGCCTCAATGACTGCATTGAAAAGCTTATCAGTTTTACAAAACAAAGCAATTAAAATTATATTGCGAAAACCACACCTGACTCCAACTACATCACTATACAAAAAAGAAGTTTTACCTCTAATTGCATTGGTGGAATACTACATATTGTTGTTTATCTACAAGTGTAAAAATAACTTGATAAAATTTGTCTACAATCTTGTTAAAAAAAAAACGGTCCATTCTTACTTCACACGGAGGAAGTCTGACTTTGTAGTATCATCTGTTAAAACTGATCGAGCGTCTAATGACGTTTTTTATAAAGGTTTAGTGTTATTTAATAATATGCCCACCCCTATAAAAGTTTTAAACACAATAAATTTATTTAAACAAGAAGTAAAAGATTTTCTTTTTAAAAAATGGGTCCGCGAATATAAATAATTAAAAAAAAAAAAAAAAAAAAAAAAAAAAAACATAAAATTAAATTTTGGAAATACTCTTGAATGTCTATTGAATCAACAATTATTACTTTAATTATTACTAAAGTTATTATTATTATTATTATATTATTAAATAATTAAGCTAAATAGTTGACTCTATAACGTTTTTATTTTAAGTCTATACTGTTAAATATGTATGATTGCTATTATTATTTTGTATTATTTTAAGTGTTATTTTTTGTTATTTTTTAATTTTCTACAAATATGTTTGCAAATCTTGAATTTATATTTTCTTTCTTCCTTGTGAATATTATTAATGTCAACTATCTACTACAGTTGCTTGCAACTATTGGAATGTTAAATAAATAAATGAAGTAAAAAAAAAAAAAAAAATATTGTTTAGCTTATAATTAATTATTATTTTTTTATTTTCTTTTTAAAATGCCGATTATAACTTCACAAAACCTTCAACCCTTGATTCCACCATGTAATTAGTTGCATTTATATATACATATAATCTTTAATATATCTACCAAAAATGTTCAATCGTTTCCTGATTAAAATCCAGAATGTCCTGATCAAAATCCAAATGAATGAACCAATGCGAATTTTATCGCTACTTTTGGGTGATGGTTTCTTCCGGCTTATTTGGATAGCATCTCCTTGAGGTGTTTGTCCTTCAATCTTCAAACGAATAGAGAGCGATTATTTTCACTTCAATTTTATTTATACCATTTTACTAAATTTTCCCCAACCAATTGCTTCTGGTAATATTGTATAATTTGTCTGCCCCGATGTGAACTTGCAAATTGTCAGACAGATGCCCTCTATTGTAATTATAATTTCCTTTCATTTTCCTTGACATTGGCAAACAAAGTTAAAGTAGGTAGATGTTTTTAAAATTTTCTTTCACCCAAGACACTTTCTCCATATATCGATATTTTTCTTACTTCCGAAACGATATTCATTTAGGCTGATCAGCTCAGCTGTATATATATATATATATATATATATATATATATATATATATATATATATATATATATATATATATATATATATATATATATATATATACATATATATATATATATATATATATATATATATATATATATATATATATATATATATATATATATATATATATATATATATATATATATATATATATATATATATATATATATATATATATATATATATATATATATATATATATATATATGTATATGTAGATCGTTATTCTTCTCGGGTATTGGTTTTGATTTCATATTTCATTTAAGATTTTTTTTTAATTTTGTTTATAATTGTTTTTTCTTATACTAAACACATCAATATTATTTACAATAAAATAAACAACAAATAAACTATCCTATATAATTTAATCATCAATGGATTAACATAAATTTAAATTTGCTTTAATACAATACAAATGTTACCGTTTTGTTTTCTTTTACAAATTTTACGTTAATCAAAATAAACATATGTTCTTTACAAATTAATTTTTCTTTTAATGAAATCCTATATAATTGATTGAAAACATCACAAACAAATAATTTTGACTCTATCGGATCTTTGATTCCTTTATATTAAAATTTTCACGCGTTACATCACACCGTGCCGGAAGTTTCGAGAGCATTTTGTTTCGACTCACCTAACACTAAACCATCATGACAAAATGCTCCCGAAAGCTCCAGACCCAGAATGGACTTTCGATTCCTTCACCATTAGTACCCTTTTTCCACTTGAACCAATCCCAACCTTTATAACAAAATCTCTCCCATAAACCGGTACTTGTTAGACACCTCAAGACCCACACGTCTCGAATTATCAAAAAAATATCAACCATTAGTTGTAACACAAACATCTACTTCTACTTAAATAACAGTAGGTAATTTGGTGTAAAGGGTCTTACGCTCATTTTCCTGCCTTACACCCTAAAACTTATAAAAAACGTTCAACCTTAACCCCCAACGCACCTTCAACATGGTACAATTATAAGTTAAGGTATTCCAATACGCAAACATAACACACAAAACATTTACTTCTACCTCAATTACGGTAGGTAATTTGTGTAAAGGCCTTACGTACATTCTGACCGCCTTACACTTCCAAAGTAACAACAAAACACAACACATCTACTTCTACCTCAACCACGGTATGTAATTTGTGTAAAGGCCTTACGCACATTCTGACCGCCTTATACTTCCAAAATTTCAAAGCAGCACTTAACTTCTAACTGCAGCTTACACACGGTACAATTATAAGTTAAAGAGTTGCACCAATAGATATCACAAAACATTTACTTCCGCCTTAATTACGGCAGGTATAATTTGTGTAAAGGCCTTATGTATATTTTGACTGCCTCACACTTCCAATGTAAATCTAATCTATATCTCCTTAATTATGGACGAAACTACAGTAATTCCAAGTACCAGTTACCAAATCTTATAAAATCAAATCTTAACACAATCATCTTCCAAATTGCAGTTTTATATTCCGATTTCAATTCATAGATCCAATCTAATGTAGAACATATATTTTTATCACTATTATAAGTAACAATAATAAACTTAATAATAAACAATTAAATAAAAGAAAACGTGAAAACATAAAACATTGATTTTAAAACATATTGCTTGATTATCTTCTCTGTTACCTAGTCACATTCGCTTTTATTGAAACATTACTTTACGAAATCAGGATTTTCTTCTCTGATATTATACTTCCCCAAATCGTTGGAATGAAACCGAACAAGTAAGTACTTTGCCCTCAAGACTTTCTACTAAGTAAGTATAGCTACCTAACTTCTCTCGTATACGACATTTAACGTACTGCGGTGCAAGTTTGCAGTTGAAATTTTCCGCTGCATTGGATTGTCGAAACGCCCTCTTCAAAACGATCTCCCCTGGTATGTACTCAACAGGTTTTGCTCTAATATTATACTGGAATGAATACTTTGTATAAGCCTTTTTAAGGTTATCTCTGACTCTCTTATGGAGCTTTTGCATATTTTCAGACTGTCGTATTTTCTTCATGAGGCTTCGTATATTTGTAGTCACCTTCTAACTTCATCTCTGTACCAAAATTGATGAAGTACGGAGAGAAACCTGTACTACAATGTTCTGAGTTTCTTAATGCGCATGCAATTTTCGGTATATATTGATCCCAAAGTCGGTGATCCTTTTCAATATAGGCCCTTAAGCTGGATAAAATCACACGATTAATTCTCTCGGCCGGATTGTGTTGTGGGTGATACGATGCATTAAACTGAGGAGTTACCCCATAAGACTTCAGGAATGCTTGAAATTCTTTACAAATAAACTGAGGACCATTATCAGCAATTAACCGCGATGGTACCCCAAACATTAGAAAAAGTTCATCTTCCAAGTATTTTATTACGGATTTTCCATCCGCTTTCCTCATTGGCTTTAGTAAACAGAACTTGGAAAATATATCAACTGCTACAAACAAGTAATTATTTCCATTTTTGGACCTTGGAAAGGGACCTAAAAAATCCACAGCTATAACCGCCCATGGTCGTCCTGCACTCTTTTGAACACCCATAGGTGCTTTTGTTCTCAAATTTGGATGTTTGTTTGTTTGACACTGTACACAGGACCTTATGTATACACGAATATCACGTTCCATGTTTGGCCAATAATATTCCTCTTGAATCCGAACCAACGTTTTCCTAACGCCAAGATGAGCACCCAATGGATCATCATGAAACTTTTGTAAAACTTTTGCTCGATATTTCTCTGGAACTAATGCTCTCCATACAAAACTTCCTTTTGCCTTTCTCAACCCTTGCTTAAAAATCATTCCCTCATTTAAACTAAAATTTGGAAATTTGTCGGGATACTGTTCTATGTCTTCGCGGAGCTTAATATACTTTTCATCAAGGTCTTCCGGACTACTTGTAAAATGAATTAGATCAACCGAACGAGATAGAGTATCTGCAACCACATTAAACTTTCCTTTCCTGTGAATCAGTTGGAAGTCAAATTCCTGTAATTTTAGTGCCGAACGTGACAGACGTGAACTCGGATCCTTTATGTTTCTTAGCCATGTTAGTGATGCATGATCTGTAATAATCTTAAAATGCACTCCTTCTATATAATTTCGGAACTTCCTTATTGCTTCGATTACCGCGAGGTATTCCTTTTCAGTCGCCTAATACTTTGTTTGAGTTGATGTCAACTTTGCAGACATATATGCAACAGACTTTTGATCATTTCCCTCACCTTGTGTAAGAATAGCTCCAATCCCTACATCGGAAGCGTCGGTCTGAATGGTAAATAATTTTTCAAAATTTGGACTTACAAGTATTGGAGAACTATCTAGCGCGTTTTTTAAGGCTATAAATGCATTGTCAGCTTTTGTTGACCACTCGAATTTGTTTTTGCCCTTCGTTTTCAACAAGTCAGTCATTGGTGTTATTAATTCAGCAAAGTTTTTCACGAATCGTCGGTACCAGTTTGCCATTCCTATGATCATTCTCAACTCTTTTAACGTCTTTGGTGGTGAAATATTTAGAACTGAGTTAATTTTTTCCAGATCCATTCGTAATCCGTTTCCATCTAAAATATAGCCAAGATACTTAAGTTGTTTTACGCAGAATTTAGATTTTTCTGAGCTGATTGAAAAACCACCCCTCTTTAACCGCTGTGCCACAACCTTCAGTAGTTCCATGTGATGCTCAAAATTTTCTGTAGTGATAATAATATCATCGATATAAACGAAAACATGCGGCTCTAGGTCGTTCCCGATACACATATCCAATGCTTTACACAATCTTTGGGCGCTGTTACAGAGACCAAATGGAAGGCGTTTGAACTGAAAATGTCCTCTTCCTGTTACGTTGAATGCTGTTTTGTGACCCGAATTTATATCTAACTCAATCTGCAAAAATGCATCGGATAGGTCGATAGAAGACAAGTATTTTGTAGCCCTAAGTTGACCCAAAATTCGACCAATATTCGGAAGTGGGTACTCATCTTTCACAGTAACGGCATTCAATCCTCGAGCATCCAGGCATAGCCTTAATTTACCACTTGATTTCTTAACCACAACCAGAGGATTTGCCCATTCGCTTTTTGCCCGTTCGATAACACCGAGTTGCAACATTCTATCTAGTTCTTTATCTACCTCTTTCTGCCGATATGGTGAAATTGGATAAGGTCTCTTCACTACTGGTTTAGAGTTCTGGAGCGTTTCAATGTCATGTTTCAAAATATTAGAATGTCCTAAAAAACCCTCTTTTGAAATCTCGAATTCTGCAATTGTCTTTGTAAGTATGTTCTTTTCAACCCGAGTAAGCTCAATCCTTTCTGTTTCTGTATCAATAATGTTACATGCTAATGGCGTTTTCGTAAATCGTGGTCGTATTCCCAAAGTTTCCCAAAAATCAATCCCCGAAACTAGTTCTTTGGCGATTGAAGGTATTATTAATGTTGGTACCAATGAAACTTTTGTTAACACCTTGTATGGGATCAAAACCTTGCAAATTGCCTTGTGGATAGTTCCATCTGCTGTTTTTATGGCACCGCTATCTGTCTGACCCGTTAAATTGAAACTGGAAATTAATTTTAATCCTCCCTTACCCAAAATTGTGCAGCTCGCACCTGAATCTAAAAGACCTTTCATTTGTTTTCCTAATATTTCCACTTTTAAATATGGCCGTCTGTCTTTATTTAAATTTACGATATCAGGCATGACTTTTAAGTTTTGGAGTAGATCTTCTTTTGAAGTGGAATAACTGTTGCAAGCCGTTAGGCTTGGGAAAGATGAGTGGCTTCGCGGGCCTCTTCTTCCCCGTTCTCGTTTCCCGTATGACTTTCTTGATGACGCTGCTCATGAACTGGATTTCGGCTCCTAGGACTTGCAATCATTCTAGCTGTACTATAATTATGGTTACCGCACGTTTTCGTTGTTACTCCTACACTACCGCAGTAAAAACAAAAAATTTGTGTTTGTGGTTTTCGGCAATCTCTATGCTTATGTCCAACCATATTACAATTCCAGCAACTTGCCGGAAAAACGGAACTCATGTTTCGTTCAGCTCGTTGATCTTCTGATTGTTGTTGTTGGAACTGACTAGGTCTCCTCCATATCCTTTCCTGATTAGTTCTTTGCTGCATTTGAACTGACTCATCAACCCGTCCTGTTCGCTGCTGTTCTACTACGAGTACCTCATTTGGTCGACTTCTCCCATTGACGATCTGTCGTCCACTCATTCCAGGGCTTCTAAAATGCGCAAAGTCTCTTCGAAATGCATTGGTTTCCATTAATCGTTCTTCTCTTAATCTATTATTAACGAATGATATCCTTCTGCCTTCCTCTCTAAATGTTCATGACGGTACATGACGGTTCCACGAATGCTGGGTTAGTATACTGTGCCGTACTTGCTCTTCGCTCCACTAATAATTTTGCTCTAATGATTCAACGTTGGTTGTTGCTAAATGAAAGGAGTATTCTGGTAGCATGTTTTTTCTAACTATATATATCTTAAAATTTTCATCCAAGGTTGGTACAGCTTTTTGAAAAAGTGTCTTCATATCCATTATGAAGGTAGAAAATGATTCAGATCTACCTGGTATCCTGCTGTTCATTTCTTCGGGTAGAAAGAAATCGTAATTTTTTGGAAGAAATTCCCGCTTCGCTTCCTCTACCAGACCTTGCCAGTCCCGAAACCCATCCACATTACTCCAGTACCACTTTTCAGCCTTTCCTGAAAGTAAATAATGCGCATTCACCAATAGTTGTTCCGAACTGACTCCCTCACCCCTTGCAAAAATTTGAACCCTAGTTAAGAATTCACTTAAGGACAGACCGTTCCCATCTCCGCTAAATGTAAGTTTCCATCTATGAATGTTTACTGATCGGTTGTCTTTTATTTTAGAAGTTTCGTTTTCTACATTATTTCTATCTGCATAACGCTCAAAGTTCACTGAATTTTCTCGTTGATCAAGGACTAGCCTCTGTGGCAATCCCGGATGTGCTTGATAATCTACTAAACCGCTAGCTCCTATTTGACTAAGTCTTATACCCCGTCCACGCCCTATCGGACTTCTTTGTAAAACAGAATTTTGTCCTGGTTTTCTAGTTACTGAGCCATCGTTGCTTGTGTTTGCAGAACCCTGATTAGTCGGTATCTCGGCTTCTATATTTTGCTGCGCTTCGCCAGTTTTACTGGAACCCTCACCACCTAAGGAATCAATTTTTGATGTCATAGCGTGTATATCTAAGAAGCTCTCTATTATCTTGTCATTGTCATTATCATTGCCGTTTTCAATTCTGTACAACCGATTGATCCACGCAGCTGTCCTTGACTTCAGTTGTCGAATACAGTCATAGTCTTTTAATCTAATTGCTTCACCGTAAATTTCTCGGATATCACTTAACGCTGTATTTGCCTTGATAATTTCATTCGCTGCATTTAAATGAGTTGCAGTAATAGTTGCCCGTTCACCTCTTATTTTCTTTTGCAAAGCTATGCGGATTGCTTTTGTTTCCTCTCTTAACGACGATAATCCATTTATGTTCCTAATCGCCAGCTCGTATTCTAACTCTTCTGGTTCTAGATGGACAGGCTCGAAATTGAGCAAAAATAGCTTAGGTGACATGGTAACGCCAAATGAATGTCTACAGTCTAAATCAAAAAAATATTGTCCTATACAAGTAAAGCTAAAATTAAAGAATAACAAGGAACAGTTATTTTATTTATTTAAATAGAAATTTATTAATATCAAAATTCAATTCTGTTTTTATCTACAAATTTTTCACCTTATAATGATTTGGCTTTTCAGCTAAACCCCAACAATCTCAAGCGTCTGGTTACTATATTCTCGATTATGACAAAACAATGTAAATAACAAAGAAAAAATCCAATAAATAATTTGTACGAACAATCCGTCTACACTTTAACTTCACAATGGCAAAAGTTTAATAAATAAATTTGTAAGAATAATAATTTTAAATTTTTTAAAAATCAATATCTAAACATAAAGAAAATAATTTTTTCTAAATTTCTTCTTAATTTATTTGCCAATTAAATTAATTTAAATTCTCTCAGGTTTCTAAAATATTTCTATGTTTTACACAATATATGATTTTATTATTTTTTTATATTTTTAAATTATAAATAAAAATCTTACCAGATTCTGCAGAGCTAATTTTAATTTATGCTTATTTCTTCCATGTTTTAATCCACCTTTTTAATCATACATCACCATTCATCGAATAATCTTACAAACTTTTTTTTCACAAAATTTATTAACATGCACTTATAGAATTTATTACCATGCACTTAAATAATTTATTAACATGCACTTAAATATAACATAGCTCTGAAGGAGCAAAAAGGCAAATTTCAAAAAAAAAATTTTTAAATTTAACTAACACAATAAATTCTTTTTAAAACTAATTATTATAAAAGAACATGCATTAGATTACGTATTTTACAACATTACTTTGATTAATTCACAAAACCTTAAATTCTATAAACTGTATTCCACGTGGTGGAATTCACTGAACTTTCACTTTTACTGTTTATTTCACTACACATAACATAATTGTAACAATTCAACATCACAGTACATAGACAATTTTCAATAATTACTAACATATAAAACAACACAGTTTTTTTTTTAATTTTTTTTTTACAAAACTACTGCGAAACAAAAGAATCTACTTCAATCCGAAACATACTTGGTAAAGATGACGTTTTTTTCTTGCTTGTATTCCCCTCAAGGGATGCCAAATGTAACGTCCACTTTACGCACACGCTATATTATATTTTTTTTTAAATTGGAAATGACGCTTTAGCAAGTATGTTTCTTACCTGTAAAGATTCCTTCGTTTCTCTTTTTAAACACAAAATTTTCACTAAAGACAATATATCACAATATAAACACAACGCTATTAATTTTCGCCTGAAAAAGGAACACTATATCTCCCCAAACCCAAATCACCTTCAAGAAGCTGTGAAATAAAAATAAAATTCCAGAATACAATTAACAATTTAATTTAATCATCAATATAAAATATATTGTTTAGCTTATAATTAATTATTATTTTTTTATTTTTTTTTTTAAAAAGCCGATTATAACTTCACAAAACCTTCAACCCTTGATTCCACCATGTAATTAGTTGCATTTATATATACATATAATCTTTAATATATCTAAAAATGTTTAATCGTTTCCTGATTAAAATCCAGAATGTCCTGATCAAAATCCAAATGAACCAATGCGACTTTTATCACTACTTGTGGGTGATGGTTTCTTCCGGCTTATTTGGATAGCATCTCCTTGAGGTGTTTGTCCTTCAATCTTCAAACGAATAGAGAGCGATTGTATAATTTGTCTGCCCCGATGTGAACTTGCAAATTGTAAGACAGATGCCTTCTATTGTAATTATAATTTCCTTTCATTTTCCCCGACATTGGCAAACTATTGAAGTAGGTAGATGTTTTTAAAATTTTGTTTCACCCAAGACACTTTCTCCATATATCGACTTTTTCTTACTTCCGAAACGATATTCATTTAGGCTGATCAGCTCAGCTGTATATATATATATATTTTTTTTTTTTTTTTTTTTTTAATAAAATGTGTTGTGTAATAGGGTTTAGAATATGTGTCACAACAACACATAAATACCTTTTAAGACCTAGGTCTAGACCTGGGTCCCACAACAACTGGCGTTCTGAGGTGTAGATTAACGCTTTTTTTAAACATCTGTGGGTTGAAGCCACCTGAGACTAAGTGTTCCGGCAAACTATTCCATTTGTACGCAGTTCGGACAAAGAAGTCTCTCTGCGATCTGCCAGTATGACAGCGCGGGATCTTTACCGTTTCACTGGTTGCGGCAGCCGATTGCCGAGTGGAACGGGGGTAAGAATAAGTTTGAGGCATGACGCCGCTGATTTCATCTGAGCACTGCTGATGACGATATTTGTAAAAAACAACGAGGTCAGCAACAGTGCGACGATGTTGTAGGGAATCAAGTTTTGATGTCAAAGTTCGATCACCTACAATTCGTATAGCTCGCTTTTGAACATAGTCCAAGAGGGCCAAGATGGAAATAGAGGCAGCACCCCAAACTTGACAGCAGTACTCCATACATTATACTCCATATATATATACTCCATATATATATATATATATATATATATATATATATATATATATATATATATATATATATATATATATATATATATATATATATATATATATATATATATATATATATATATATATATATATATATATATATATATACATATATGTATATGTAGATCGTTATTCTTCTCGGGTATTGGTTTTGATTTCATATTTCATTTAAGATTTTTTTTAAATTTTGTTTATAATTGTTTTTTCTGATACTAAACACATCAATATTATTTACAATAAAATAAACAACAAATAAACTATCCTA
>CAVNZG010000763.1:129127-157379 GCA_963693315.1 Diogma glabrata
AACGATTTGGACTAAAGTATCCAACAATTTTGATTACAAAATTTATTCAACAATTTTGATTGCAAATTTATTCGGCGATTTTAAATACAAGTTTATTCAACGATTTGGACTAAAGTATCCGACAATTTTGATTACAAAGTTATTCAACACATTTGATTATAAATTTAGTCAACGCTTTTGACTACAATATTATACAACGATTTTGACTACAAAATTATCCAACGCTTTTGATCACGAATTGGTTCAACGATATGGCTTATAAAATTATTCGACGCTTTTGATGACAAGCTGATTCAACGATTTTAAATACAAATTTGTTCAACGCTGTTGATTACCAATTGATTCATTGTTTCTTCGTATCATTTGCGACATCTTATTTTTGATCAACGTGTATGCAGTGCTGATGGAGGACTGAAACTAGTAGGATTTGGAGGCGAGGAGGATATAACCACGGGTGAGTTTATTTGATTGGTTTTTTTATTCTCCGTATGATATAGGGGTGCGAATGTGTGGGTGTGTGTGTGTGTGGGCGTATGTGAGTGAATGAGGGGGTTGAACGTGCCGACCGTGGTTCTTTCGTAGAAGGAGGTCGCCAGAGTCTCATCTTTTCACTTGCAACTTTTTTCCATTTCCGTTTATTTTGAAAATTGCGTACATTTCCGTATTTGTGCTGAAGCAGCAGGTTACTAATATCTCCTATCCACGATGATTGAGACTAAGTCGAACGGCAATACAACATTTCTAGGTACGCTTCCTGCTAAGCCACTCCCATTATCATCATGAGAGGCACTTCATTACAATTTTAATTTAGCTATGAAATTTTTATGCCACACTTTATCAAATGCTTTAGAAACGTCAAGTGAAATACTGAATGTTTCACCATGGTTTTCCAGCGATTTGTTCCAGAGATGGGATACGTAGGCTAACAGATCACCTGTTGCATGACTTCTACGAAAACCATACTGTTTATCAATAATTCGCGACACTTCCAAATAATCTATTAAATTGTAGTTAACATTTTTCGGATTTCGGAATTGCAATTGGTCTATAATTGTTAGGATCTATCTTACTGCCTCTCTTTGGTATGGGTTGAACGCTGGCCAGCTTCAAAGGGTCGGGAAATATTCCGGTTTTATAAGATAAATAGAAAATTTTTGTTAAAATTGGAGCTAGTTGCGTAGCAAAATTTTTAAGAATGAGGGGTGGAATACCGTCGGGGCCAGCAGATTTGTTGATATTGATAGAAAGAAGCATTTTCCGTACAATATTGCAACGAAAAATAATTGGTTTCATTTTCGTTACAACTGGGGGAATGAGTGTAGGAGAATAGGGAGGTTCAACTATGTTTGAGTTTTCTGCGAATATACGACCCAAAAGATCCGCCTTCTCTTTCGAGTCGCTCACGGGAATTTCATTCAGAACTAAGGTTGGAATAGAGGATCAAGTAAAATTGCTCTGGACTGATTTAACTGCCTGAAAGAAACTACGTGAGCCAGATGGGTTCTCGGCGAATTTCTTTGCTTTCTTCTGGATAAACGCTTCTTTGTCCAAGTCTATTTTGTATTTACTAATATTTCTGGCTTTCTTATAGGCGCTATGGGTTTCAGGTGTTTTATTAGCGTTATATGTCTTAAATGCTTTGCGTTTATTCCTCACCGCCTCATCAACATCCCGCGTGAACCAAGGCTCAGTTTTAGGAGTGATTAATCGATTTGGAATAAACCGCCGCATTCCGTCTTTTATGATTTCGGACATTCTTATTGCCGATGTGCTAGGATCTTGATCAACACAACAAATAGTTTTCCAAGGTGTTTCATCATAAAAGTTTCTCAGTCCCTCCCAGTTGGCGCGTTTATAGTTCCAAACGCGACGAGGATTTGCTTTAATTTGTGTCGGTGATGGTCGGTGATGTAAATTGCACTATTGGTGATATTAGTAGATGGTCCGATGTTCCGAGAGGTTGGTCATCTTTTGTCTTCGTAGTATCTGGTTCGTTTGTCAAAAACAGATCCAGCAAATTATTGTTATGATGTAAATTATCTGAGATTCTAGTAGGGCACTCTATCATTTGCGTCAAACCGTGATAATCTGCGAGTATCAGCTCGGCTTGTCTTCCTACGTCGTCAGTGCGCGATGAATACTTAAGCCATTCTTTATTATGAATATTAAAGTCTCCAAGAATGGAGACTTTAATATTCATTGCTTTGGGGTAGTCCGTGGTAATCTTGTCTATATTAGCCGATATTTGATCGAAAAAGGGACATCCTGGGGGAGAATTTGGGGATCTGTATAATCCTATTATAAACATAGCTTCATCAACACCTGAGATCTTCAGTGCTATAGAATTATGGTGCTTAGAGTTCAACTCGTAGGTCTTAATTCTCATACATGAAAGTGAATCTCGAACAAATACACAGACACCATGCTTGTTATAAAAGGAATGTTCCAATTCGTAGCTAGGTATCCGGTATTTATCGAGATCCAACTTCGATGCTTTGCCACTAACAATTGTTTCGGTAAGAAACAATATGTCAGGTTTATTTTTTTCAATGTAGTGATGAACCTCGTTTAGATTCGAATTGAGTCCTCTTATGTTGGTGAAGTCAATGCTAAGCTGTTCGTTCACTCTGCGTCCATTTTGTTGAGACAAAGACTTACCCTTTGACATTGCAGGCAAAGCTACTGAAATTCGGCCAGGCCTAAATTTCAACACTAAACAGTACAAAAGAAACTGGGTATCTCTGTCACAAAAACACGATAGCAGATTTCATGCAACAGTACCACGATAAGAGAAAAGCAAAAAAAAGTGGGGACACAAAAGACACTAACAAAATTGGAGAGTACAAATAAAGGGTTAAATTCTAAATTCCTAACTTTTGTCAAAAAAAGACATTTCATAATCAACTAACTGATATTTTCCAACTCCTGAAATAAGTCCGAGGTGGAAGGAGCTAGATCATGCAAAAAACTTCACAAAAAATATCTCAATCAATCCAAAAAAAATTACTAACAACTAAAACGAAATTTTTTGCTTTCTGTTACCAAGGCATTCAAAGTACTTATTGAGTAATGTCTGACTTTTATAATTTATAAAACTTATAAATTATTTCAATAAAAATCTTGTAAAGGAATACTTAATAAAAACCTTTTTAAAACATTACAAGATACAACTGAAATAAACCAAAATATTCGTTGTTTCATCTTGTTGTGTGCAACTTCAGATTGTTACAACAGCACATTTTAAACACAGCTATAACTCATTTGTCGCCCAATTGTGACCAAAATTGTATCAAAATATACCGTAAATTCTGTTTTTTCTATCGCAATGGAGCTACAGTTGCGTTACATATCTAATCTTGCGACTCTTATATTTGTAACATTAGCTCTATTGCTACAAATTTGTGCTAGCTGGTATATATATATATATATATAATATATATATATATATATATATATATATATATATATACATATGTGTATATATATATATATATATATATATATATATATATATATATATATATATATATATATATATATATGTGTATATATATATATATATATATATATATATATATATATATATATATATATATATATATATATATACATATATATATATATCTATATAAATATATATATATATATATATATATATATATATATATATATATATATATATATATATATATATATATATATATATATATATATATATATATAAATATATATATATATATATATATATATATATATATATATATATATATATATATATATATATATATATATATATATATATATATATATATATATATATATATATATATATATATATATATATATATATATATATATATTGTTACGATTACAGAAAAATCTAGACGATTACGGTCACTTCTAGGAAAATCAAATCAACAAAATACTACAACAGATTAATGAGATGAACATTGTTGTTGTTGTACATATTCTTAGAATTAAGGTCTATTTGTTTTATGATTTTATGAATCAAATCAACGTAACGTTTCTAAAAAGTAACCTAGAAATTTCTAGAGATTAAGCAGAATGTATATAAGGAAATTGCCTCTTGTAGTTTTTAATTAGTTTTATTTTAAACCTGCGATAGTTAAGTGAAAATTATAAAAGTGATACTTAAAATTAGTTTTTGTGTAAAGTTATAAGTGTAATAAAGTTAAAGTGTTATTAAGTAGAAATAATTTGTGTATTATTTTAAACGTTGTATTACTGGAAATTTCTACAATCAACCGTTGGAGTTTCTGAAGCCGTTGAAAGAATATTCGTTGATAGGAATATTGTTTGCTGTATTGTTTTCCTGTTGTTGTGGAACAATTAAGGTGTTGAATACTTAATAAAACCTGGTGTGTTTGCTAACTAATCAGTGATCGAACTCGACAGTGATTGGGTATTGCGTTTATCGAATTGTGAGTTAGGCCAATTCGAAGGAAGTTTAGAAAAACGTAACATTATTAACAGGTAACTAGTCCCACCGCTGTCACCAATGTTATCTTCCTTCGAATTGGTCTAATTCACAATTCGATAAACGCAATACCCAATCTCTGCCGAGTTCGATCACTGATTAGTTAGCTGTTAATAATGGTTTTATTAAGTGAATTGAAGGTTCCTGAGTTAAAGAAGGAACTAGAACAACGTGGATTGTCAACAAGCGGAAACAAAACTGAATTGACGCTACGGCTTCGAGAAGCCTTGGAAGTCAGTGGAATAGAAGTGGAAAGTTACCAGTTTGTAAGAGTCACGACAAATACTGATTCAATAGTAGTTGATGAAGAGAAAAGTTCTGTTGCGGAAACAACAACCTCATTGCCACCAGCAAATTGTGATTTTACGCAGTTAATGACTATGGTGCAACAGATGAGTTTGACCATCAGTCAACAAATGGCTGCAAATAAGGAAGAAATCAGTTTCAACATGAATCAACAGTTGGAGAAAGTCAACAATAATATGGCTGCAAATAAGGAAGAGATCAGCTGCAACAGCTGGAAATAGTCAACAATAACATGGCTACAACCAAGGAAGAGATCAGTTTGAACGTCAAGCAAATAATGGACGAGAAACTTCTCGAAATATCTACTACGTTACGGGAGGAGGTAGGCAGAGTTCATCAAGAGGTGAAAGAGCTAGAGCGGAAAGTCCTTGATGAAAACAAAAAGGTAATTGCAAAAGTAGATGATTTCGAGAAACGGTTGCAGGATGTTGAAACAGCTAAAGTTACTTCACAGGTGGTACAACAGATAGCAAATATTAAATTGAAACCACCATCATATGACGGTACCACATCCTTCGGTATTTTCAAGTTCCAGTTCAAGACTGCAGCAGATCAAAATGTTTGGAACGCCGAAAATCGTCTTGCTGCTTTGATAGTTGCACTTAAGGGAGAAGCAGCTGAAGCATTACAGGCAGTACCAGAAAATGATCGCAAAAGTTATGCTGAAGTGAAGAATGCGTTGAAACGTAAATATGGCAGCGACCATAAAAAGGAGTTATACAGGATCGAGTTAAAAGGTCGTTTAGCGGAGTGGAGAAAGCTTACAGGACTATTCCTCAGCAGTGGAACGCTTTGTTCATTTGGCACACGCGAACACTCCACCATATTTTATGGAGAAAATGAAGATCGAGGCGTTTACTGATGGTATTCGTGATCCAGAAACACGAAAAGCTGTAATGTTGTCGTCAAAACCAACATTCGCTGAAAGTATTGCTTATGCCTTGACAAATGAAACCGCGCAAGCAATTATAAAACTATCAATAAAAATACGCCGGGTAGAGTTGGGTGATGACAATTATAAACAATGAGACCAATAGACCAGGAGAAGACCACGAGAGAATTTTACAAGTGATAGAATTCGATGCTGGCTATGTGGAAAATTGGGTCATATTTCAAGGGAATGCAGAGATTTAAGAAGAAAACGAGCAAGATCAGCATCGTCTATGCAACGTCGTGCAGTAGAAGAACGAGTGCAATCTAGGGAAGACGATGAAGCAGCACCGCATCAGTTAAACTACAACTAGTCAGCTTAAAGGGGCGTAAGCTGGCTCCCACAATCGATTGCCCCTTCATCCATGTTTTGAGATTGACAAGAGGAGGTGACAGCCTAACTGTTTGGGCTAATATTGATGGAAAAAGTTGTGTCATCACGTTAGATACGGGAGCAACAAATACAATTGTCCGCACAGATATTGTGAAAGGGAAACTAAAACCAGCAGAGAGAAACCGAATGCAGACGGCTACGGGGGAAAGTGCAAGTATTAAAGGCAAGAAAATGGTCAACGTTGAAATCGGGAATACTTACTTTCAACATGAAGTGGTTGTTACTGATATTGTGGATGAAGTCATCCTGGGAATGGACTTCATGAGACCAAATGGATTCGTTATTGATGCTGGAAAAGGAGTACTCACGTACGGAAATGTTGAGTTGCCACTCCAATTTAATGGTGAAGATTCAAATTGTGTTCGTCGAATAATATTAGATCACAGGGAAAAGCTGCCACCCCAATCAGAAACAATCATTTGGGGAAAATTGGAAGGAGGTTCTGGGTCACCCAGGTTGTGGGTTGTAGAAGCCAACAAAGAACATCAAAATTGTAAAGAAGTCGTTATAGGGAAAACTTTAGTTGGATCGGATGCTGATTACAAAATACCAGTAAGAGTTTTAAATCTGTCAGATACGCAGAAAACAATGAAAAAAGGATCAATCATAGGACAATGTGAAGAGGTAGCTAAAATAATAAAGTGTGAGCAGAAAAACATCAATTGCTCGGTCAACACAAAACAACAAAAGGCGGAAATGGAGCAACTTGTGCAGAAATGGACAGAAGGGCTTTCAGAAGAACAGAAGAAAGCCGCACGTCAATTGTTGGAGCGGCACTAGTCTGTATTCTGTAGTACACCTGAAGGGAATGGCAGAACCAATATGGTAAAACATCGTATTGACACCGGAGCAGAAAAGCCGATACGCCAGGCACCAAGACGATTACCATTAGCTAAAAGAGAGGAAGCTGATAAAATGGTGAGGGATATGAAAGAAGCTGGTGTAATTGAGCCTTCAGACAGTTCCTGGAGCTCACCTGTGGTGTTAGTTGGCAAGAAAGATGGGAGCTTGAGATTTTGTGTTGACTACAGGAAACTAAACATAGTTACGAAGAAGGATAGCTACCCATTGCCTAGGATTGATGATACACTGGATACATTATCGGGCTCAAAATGATTTTCAACATTGGATCTGCAGAGTGGTTACTAGCAGGTTGAAGTTGCGGATGAAGATCGGGAGAAAACAGCGTTCAGTGTAGGGAATGGACTATGGCAATTTAATGTCATGCCATTTGGGTTATGCAACGCGCCCGCAACTTTCAAGAGATTAATGGAACGGGTACTAAAAGGCTTGCACTGTAAAACATGCCTTGTATATTTGGATTACATCATCGTCATGGGAAAAGACTTTGATGACCACTTGAGGAACTTGGCGGAGGTACTGGAAAGGTTGCAAGCAGCCGGTTTAAAGTTAAGTCCCAAAAAGTGTTCACTTTTCAAGAAAGAAGTAAAATATTTGGGACACAAGGTTACGGCAATGGGAATTCATACAGATTCTGACAAGATTGCAGCAGTTATGAACTGGCCAAGACCAAAGAACCTACATGAACTACGAAGCTTCCTTGGATTGTGCACATATTACAGACGGTTTGTGCCAGGATTCACCAACGTTGCCAAAAGTCTGCATGAGTTAACCAGAAAAGATAAGGCATTTGAATGGAATGAACCTCAAGAACAAGCATTTGTGGAGCTCCGAACGAGATTATGTACTCCAATTCTGTCCTATCTTATACCAAAAGTTCAGTTTATTTTGGATACTGATGCCAGTAATGAAGGTATAGGAGGAGTCTTGTCGCAGAATATAGATGGTCAGGAAAAGGTGATAACTTATTTCTCGAAAATGCTATCCAAGCCGGAACGGAATTATTGTGTAACTCGAAAGGAATTATTGGCTATTGTGGAGTCCGTCAAACATTTCCATAAATACGTGTATGGTCAGAAATTTCATCTCAGAACTGACCATGGTGCGTTAAGGTGGTTACTCCAGTTCAAAAATCCAGAGGGACAAGTAGCACGCTGGATCGAACGGTTGCAGGCGTACAATTTGGATATTGAACATCGAAAGGGTACTGCACATGGGAACGCTGATGCATTATCGAGACGACCATGTCAAGTTGAATGCAAGCATTGCAGTCGTCAAGAAAATAAGGAGAACATCATCGATGTACGATTACTACAAGTGCTACCTGACGATGGACTGCTGAAGCCATAAGAAAAGATCAATTAGAAGATCCGGATCTTGCACCCATCATCGAGTTCAAAGAAAAGGGTTGCAAACCAGTATGGGGAGAAATTTCTGATAAAACTCCAACTTTGAAGGCGTACTGGGCGCAATGGGACAGTCTCCAGTTAGAGAACGGATGCTTAAAGAGAATATGGGAAAGCTCAGATGGCAAGATAAAGCAATCCCTTACAGTGGTACCAAAAGGGAATATAGAAGCAGTACTGAAGGAGTATCACGAAGGAACGAGTGGAGGTCACCTTGGGATCAATAAGACTCTTGCAAAAATACGACAACGGTTTTAATGGTCAGAGACTCGGCAATCAATTGTGGAGTGGTGTCAAAAATGCGATAAATGTACGGCGGTGAAAGAACCCGCACGAAGAAGTCATGGAAAAATGAAGCAATACAATGTAGGTGCTCCATTCGAAAGGATCGCAATGGATGTAGCGGAACCATTTCCAGCAACTGATAATCAGAATAAATATGTGCTTGTGATCATAGACTACTTCAGTAAGTGGCCGGAAGTGTGTGCGATTCCCAACCAGGAAGCAACCACAATCGCTGAAGCTGTGATAAATAATTGGATTAGCCGCTATGGAGTTCCTATGGAGATCCACACCGATCAGGGACGGGACGAGTCAGCTGTATTCCAGGAAATTTGTCAAATGATTAACAAAACGAGGACGACAGCTTCACACCCACAGTCAGATGGGATGGAAGAGAGATTCAATGCTACTTTGGAAGAATTTCTAGCTAAAGTGGTCAGTAAGAACCAACGTAACTGGGATCAACACATTCCTTTATTTTTCATGGCATACAGATCAGCAGTTCATAACACCACGACCATGACATCAGCTCAAACTATTTTTGGAAGTGATTTAAGACTTCCTGGTGACCTCAAATTTGGAGCGGTACCATCAACATCATTGTCTGCACAAGAATACGTCAACCGAATCAGGGAGAACCTTGAGGATATTCACAAGCTTGTTTGGCGGAAGATACAACTGACCAGTGATAGAATGAAAGCTCGATATGATATACGATCTAATAATAAAGGTTTTGAAGAAGGACAATTAGTATGGCTACACAACCCACAACGAAAACGAGGGTTATCACCAAAACTGCAAGCTGCATGGGAAGGATCTTACAACATTATAACCAAGTTGAATGACGTGGTTTATAGAATTAAGAAAGGCCATCGGGGCAAAGCGAAAGTAGTACATTTGGAAAGATTGGCCTTATACAAAGGAGAGCTAGATCCTGTTCGGGACGAACAGGCTTAAGTGGAAGGTATTGTTACGATTACAGAAAAATCTAGACGGTTACAGAAAAATCTAGACGATTACGGTCACTTCTAGGAAAATCAAATCAACAAAATACTACAACAGATTATTGAAATAAACATTGTTGTTGTTGTACAACAATGTTTATTATATTCTTAGAATATAAGTTGTTTATTATATTCTTATATTCTTAGAATTAAGGTCTATTTTTCGCTATGTAAACCTAGAATAGGTCACTACTCTAGCGAAGTATAAGAAACCAAAAAACTTTCATAAACATATGTTTATTAGATTCAGGTTCAGTGATCAACTAGAGAAACAAATTGACTAAACCTGAATCTAATAAACATATGTTTATGAAAGTTTTTTGGTTTCTTATACTTCGCTAGAGTAGTGACCTATTCTAGGTTTATATAGCGAAAAATTTTTTTTGGTAGTGTATCTAGTCGGCTAGCCCTGATGAGAATGATATACTTTTTTAAAGTGTAATAAAAAGTTCTTATCGGTTCGAAACTAGATCGATCGACAATTTTGTGGATAGCAAAAAAATTTCATAAATTGCACACCATATTTTGTTAGATTCAGTCTTATTATTCATGATGGGATTATTTCCATCGGAGTGATGTAATATCACAAATAATTCGTTGAATTAATTAGGGTCTATTTGTTTTATGATTTTATGAATAAAATCAACGTAACGTAAAATAATCGAATATTCTAATATTTTCTCAAGGTTTCTAAAAAGTAACCTAGAAATTTCTAGAGATTAAGCAGAATGTATATAAGGAAATTGCCTCTTGTAGTTTTTAATTAGTTTTATTTTAAACCTGCGATAGTTAAGTGAAAATTATAAAAGTGATACTTAAAATTAGTTTTTGTGTAAAGTTATAAGTGTAATAAAGTTAAAGCGTTATTAAGTAGAAATAATTTGTGTATTATTTTAAACGTTGTATTACTGGAAATTTCTACAATCAACCGTTGGAGTTTCTGAAGCCGTTGAAAGAATATTCTAGATAGGAATATTGTTTGCTGTATTGTTTTCCTGTTGTTGTGGAACAATTAAGGTGTTGAATACATAATAAAACCTGGTGTGTTTGCTAACTAATCAGTGATCGAACTCGACAGTGATTGGGTATTGCGTTTATCGAATTGTGAGTTAGGCCAATTCGAAGGAAGTTTAGAAAAACGTTACAATATATATATATATATATATATATATATATATATATATATATATATATATATATATATATATATATATATATATATATATATATATATATATATATATATATATATATATATATATATATATATATATATATATATATATATATATATATATATATATATATATATATATATATATATATATATATATATATATATATATATATATATAAATATATATATTGGGGTCTATATATGGTCTATATATATATATATATATATATATATATATATATATATATATATATATATATATATATATATATATATATATATATATATATATACATATATATATATATATATATATATATATATATATATATATATATATATATATATATATATATATATATATATGTATATAAATATATATATATATATATATATATATATATATATATATATATATATATATATATATATATATATATATATATATATATATATATATATATATATATATATATGTATATATATATATATATATATATATATATATATATATATATCTATATACTAGGTCATTCAATAAGTCCGTAGGATGACACATAGATGGCGTTACTAGAATTTTTTCCATACGATTTTTATTTAGTACTAACCTTCAAACGATACGTGTGTAAATTTGACAGTCATCTGACTATTTATTCGTGAGTTATAGCATTTTGTGTGAAGCAACTTTTGTTTTTGAAAAAAAATGAAAAAAAGTGAATTTCGAATTTTAATAAAGCATTGCTTTTTGATGAAAAAAAATACAGTGGAAATCAAACAATGGCTTGATAAACATTATCCAAACTCTGCTCCATCGAGACAAATGGTAGAGAAGTGGATGGCTGAATTTAAATGTGGTCGTACCAGCACAAAAGATGCAGAGCGCAGTGGAAAACATAAAAAAAATCCACAAATTGGTTATGAACGATCGCAAATTGAAAGTGCACGAAATAGCTGACATTATAAAGGTAGCAGATGGTAGTGTTTTTACCATTTTACATGAACATTTGGGTATGCGAAAGCTCTGTGCAAATTGGGTGCCGCGTGAGCTCACAGTCGACCAAAAACAATAACAAATCGATGCTTCGGAGGAGTCTTTGGCACTGTTAAACCGCAATAAAAGGGAATTCTATCGTAGATATGTGACAATAGATGAGACATGGCTTCACAATTACACACCAGAATCCAAAAGACAGTCAGCTGAGTGGACAGCAGTCGACGAACCGAATCCAAAGCAAGCAAAGACGCAACAGTCGGCCGGTAAGGTGATGGCGTCTGTATTTTGGGATACGAACGGAATAATATTCATCGACTATCTCCAAAAAGGAATCACCATCAACAGCGAGTATTACTGTGAACTTTTGGATCGATTGAAGGCTGAAATCGCAAAGAAACGGCCACATTTGCAAAAGAAAAAAGTGTTGTTTCACCAAGATAATGCACCGTGTCACAGATCGATGAAAACGATGGCAAAATTGAATGAATTGGGGTTTGAATTGCTTACCCACCCACCATATTCTCCAGATTTAGCCCCCAGCGACTTTTTCGTGTTTTCAGATCTCAAGAGAATGCTTGCTGGAAAGAAATTTAAGTCCAATGATGAAGTAATCGCTGAAACTGAGGCTGATATATATTGTAATGAAATCGACTGTGTGTTGAGAATTTGTATTAAAACCATTTAAAACCTATAATGAAATTTGCACTTATTGAATGTGTTTTATGTGTTTGTTTCGACAAAAAAATATTATAAACAAACAGTCAAAAGTATTTTCGAATTTAAAACTTTCCGAAAATCAAAATTTAAAACCGCTGCAAATAAAGTTTGTGATTCGTCATGAAAGCATAACAAATGTCATGAAATCTTAACAAATGCAAAATTGTTATTGTCATGATGATAATGTTGGGAAAACGATGAATTTGAAATAAAATTAATTATGGTAATAAAATGCAAATGCAACCCTAATTCATTTGAAATATAATTTAAACATATGTATTCAATATATAATATTACCTAAAATTTCGAGTTCGAATGAGACATAAAACAAAAATATAGGTAGAAGAAAACCTATTATAATTCACTTACAAAAAGATATTTCAATTAAAAACATTGTGTCTATAAATCAAAATTGTAATAAAATAAAATTAATAAAATCAAAGTAGTGTTAAACAAAAAAAACATTTTTTTTACTTTGTTTAAAATATAAATTCGATTTGATTCTGATTTTGAATCAACCTAAATTGAAACAACATTTTTTGGTGCCGAAACCCGGGACGCTACAAACCACAAATATAACCAAGTGGTAAAGGAATTATTAGCAGAAACACGTGGAAATTCTACTCATCATTCAACAGATAAGTATCCAGCCATATTAATTTTTCTAATTATCAACTTTTGTTTTTGCATCTTTGCATTCATTAAGTAATTTGGTTTCATTAAATTAAAGATTTATTTTAAAGTTATTTCAAACAAAAGTTAATAAATGATTGGATTTGATTAGAAATAAATATTTGATAAAGAAATAACATTGGTGATTGGATATTACTGCTTTTGACTAACAAATTATTTAATAAATAAATTAAAATAAAATCACGGTAAATCGAGTTATTATTCGAATTAAATCTTAATTAGTGAGTCTTTTAGTTTATTTGTGAGTTGGTAATTTCTTGAATTTTGAAAAATGAATAGATGTATGCGTACTAGAGATCGTGTAGTTAACCAATTAAAAGCAATTCAAAAATTTTGTGAAACCATTGATGATGATACAAAACTAGAAGCAATTCAAGTAAGAGAAGAAAGTTGTGAGAAGCTGTATAAAGATTATAATGATTATGAGGTAGAATTATTGGCATTTGATGAGTATGTATCGAGTAGTCAGGATATTGATACGTTATATTTAAATACGGTAGCCACACTAAAGGCGGCAATAAACACAAGGTCAGTCAATAGTAACACGGAAATACATGATTTAAATGCGACACTCGGACAATTTATTGATCAGCAACAGAGTGTACTACACGGAATAAATCAAACTCAAACGGTGCAATTACCTAAAATTAATATTGAACCGTTTTCAGGCGATTATAAGGTTTGGCCTTCATTTCATGATTTGTATTTGACAGCGGTGCATGAAAAAAGAAATATAACTGCGGTACATAAATTGGAAATTTTAAATGGTTTGTTGAGAGGTGAAGCTGCGGCTTTAATTCGACATATTAAAGTGACAGATCAAAACTACGAGGAAGCCTGGGACAAATTAGTCACTAGATATAATAAACCTAAGTCAATAATATGTTCAATGATTCAATTATTTTTAGAGCAAAAGAGTTGTCATTACGCAAACCATCGCGAATTACGTAAACTGTGTGATACATCCGACGAGGTTATTCGAGGCTTAAGAGCTATTGGAAATACAGCTGAAGCACGAGATCCGTGGCTAATTCATTTATTAGTAAGCAAGGTTGATTCAGATACCAGGCAGCTATGGGCTAAGGAGTCAGTGGATGATGAATTTCCAACATTTACAAGATTTCTCAAGTTTTTAGGATCTAGATGTGATGCTTTGGAATCCTGTGCTCCAGTTACACGACCAACAGGTACTAAGCCTAAAACTCTAAGGTCATTTAATACAACACATTCAACAAATTGGAACTGTATAGCCTGCAAGCAAGAACACTCCTTGTATAAATGCCCATTATTCAAAAGTATGAATGTTGAAAATCGGTTTAAAGTTATTGAAAATGCCAAGCGATGTACCAACTGCTTACGAGTAGGACATTTACAATCACAGTGTTTCTCACGATCTGTATGTTTAATATGCAAAATGCGTCATCATTCATTGCTACATAATAATCAACAATCAACAAGTCTTCACGCAACAACCAAAGATTTCACTTCATTCAACAATAATATTACAGCTTCAACTGATCCTGAGTCAATAATACAACAGGCTCATCAATCAACAAGCTTCAATCAACAACCACTACAATCAATATCGTTACCAACAGCAACAAATAAAACACAAACATTTCATGAAGTTCAAGCTCCCCTTAATACAATTCTACCTACAGCCTTGTTATATATTCAAGCAAACAATGGGCAGTTTATGCTAGCTAGAGCACTACTTGATTCCGGATCTCAATCATCCTTTATATCTGAATCATGTATCCAACGCTTAGGTCTACAACGCAAATACTCTCGTATTCCAATATATGGCCTGGTGTCATGAGCCAATATAACAAGACCCTAATACCTAATTAATACCTAAATAAGTAAACTTAATTCTATTATGCAAAATTACTTCAACAAATTCAAAATAAATTCAAAATAATATTAAAAATAATAAATCGCGACATAAACAAAATATTGTATTTTCAATATTGGGAAATTCAGTTTGAATACTACTTTTATTATTATTATTATTTAAACTGGGTTACAAAAACAAATGTAGGAAATTGAATGTTTTGTTCTATTTTTCGTTAATTACAAAAATTGGCACAAATTAGTTATATTGGTCATGACAAATTTTGAATTATGATTACTGGTACAATAATTTTGATATAAATAAAATAAAGACACTTCAATTGGAGAGTTGTGAAAAAATATTTATAGAAGTGAGTTGTCTTGTCAAACTAAAAATCGAAGAGTTGTGTAAAAATATTAAAAAAAGAGTTAAGTCTTGTGCCTTAAGAATTTTAAGTTGTGTTAGTTTTGATTAAGTTTTAAGTTTTAAGTTCAGAAGAAAAGTTCTGTGTTAATATACAAAAATAATAAAATTCAACAAAATTAAAATAGAAAATAAAAGAAAGTTTTTGATTATGTTTAAACCCCAACCGCTCGGGTAGTCACAACATAATCTGGCGCAGTTGATAGTCCTACGCAAATAGGACAATCATATAAATTTCGTATTTTTAACAGTTCATTAAAACTTTAAAAAAAATTTTAAAATAAAAACTTTCCAAAAATAAAGTGAATAAATTTTGAACATACCACCAATAAATAGTGAAAGCAAAAAAGCTAATAAAAGTCAACACTTTCTAAAAAACTAAAGTGAATAATATCAAAAGTGCACTCGAAGAAGATCAAATAGTTCGAGTACCAACAACAAACATAAAACTCGAACATTTTGGATATGTTAAGGAGTCCTCCAGGAGAATTGACAGCAACATAATCAACATCAACAGCAGCAGCAACTACAACAACAGCATCAACACCAACAACAATAGCAACCAAAACAACAAAAGCTACACCAGCGTCAACAAACAACGTCAACAGCAACAGCTTCAGTTCCAGCTCCAGCAACATCGAGTTTATTTCAACCATAAAAAATTCATCTACAACCGGAAAAAGAGTGAGTCACATTAAAAATTATATCATTAGTTCTAAGTTAAGTTATTATTGAAAATTTTACTAAGCTAGGCATTCTCTTTAAAGTATAATTTTATTAAATAAGAATTAAGTTTAAAAAAAAAAAAAAAATTAAAATGGAACTCGCAGAAATTTATAACGAAATTATAAATAAATTGACTCGCGAAAAGTTTATACTTCGTGTGGAAGCAGAATCGCTTATTAGAGAATTCGCGTTACGGGTTGACGACCACACCAAATTTTTAGAGAAAGATGCCGGTTATTTCTCAATCCAAAGGTCAACATTTCAGTTAGAAATAGAGAAACACAGGGATGAGATTAAAAATCTAAATAATAAGCTAGTGACTGAACACTTAAAATTACAAGAAAATAAAACTACCAATAGAGAACTGCAAAACAAATACGAAAAACTGTTAACAGAAAAAATTACTTTAGAATTAGACTTAGAGAAAACTTATTCGATTATGTCAGAAAAAACCACACTAAACCAACAATTAGAAACACAGATTACGAATTTACAAACATCATACTCGACTCTAGGTAATGATTTACAGCTAACTAAACATGAACTACAAGAAGCCAAAGTTTATATAAAATCTTTTAAAGAAAATGCAAACAGCAAAAATAAATTAATAAAAAATTCTAATCAATCGATTCTTGACCTTGCACAACAAACTCCAAAAAGCATTAATACGACATCGGTTCCTGACGACTCTCTCCAACACACTAAAAAACTAATTACTGAAAGTGTTTTAGAAACTAACGAAATCGGTCAACATAAATCTGTATTAAATATACAACAACCAGAAAAATTCTCTTGCGCTGAAATTCTTAGTCCAAATATTCCCTTAGATTATAACTCAAATTATATTTTTAATATTACACCAACAACAAACAATAAAATAAAACAGAAAATTATTTATACGACAAATAATTTTACACAGAATAAAAAATCAGAAACTTACAAAATCGGTAAACATAAATTTACAGTAAATTTAAAATCTAAACAGGTAAAATTATCCTATGCTGAAATTCTTAGGAAAAATATTTTATTAAATCATAATGAAAGCAATGATTTTAAATTAATTAACACAGTAACAACAAGTAATAAGAACTCTTTGAAAATCAGAGATTCATTGGATAAAAAAAGTTTCAAAATTACACATCAAGGTAATTTTTCAAATAGTAAAAATTCAGTTAGATCAAATGACCGACCAGAACCTAAAAAATTAGCATTAACTAAACCACATATAAATTTAAATTCTAAGTCTATTCTAAACAACAAAGTCGAAAATGTTCAAAACGTTAGTAGAAGGGCACCGCCCACTAAAACATTTCCGATAAATGACTACAACAACTCCAAAAAGTTTTGTAACAAATTTTCTATCATTTCGCTTAGAAAACAAAATGAATCAAAAATAAACACGAAATCACCACAAAATCACCAATTTTCCAAAAATAAAATCAACCTAAGAAAGAATGATTTGCAGAAAACTATTACGAAGTGCAGTCGAAGGAAGCAGAAAAGCTATACGGTTAAAACCGTTAAATCAAAAAGTTCTACTATATCATCGAATTTTAACTGTGAATTGAATGGTAGGAAATCCCGGCAAACAATAAAAGATAAAGCTATAAATCAAACAATAGGTATTCCGAACCGTTTGAATCATTCTCTTCCAATAAATTTCTTTAACTTTATAAACAACCACACTTTCAATTATAATCGCGTTACTTCTTCTAAAATTATAGGAAGATTATCTGAATTATTTACGTGTTTTTTAATTGTCATTTCTAATGTTTGGTGCTCTGATTTTAAAAATGTACTGAAAGTAGAGAATTATGCGTCTAAGCAGACTCACAATCACGTTGAAAATATATTGTTATCAGTACAATGGTTTAAATCAATATTTTATGAACTAGGGAACATACTCTCGACGAGATTAAAATTGAAGTTTTGGCAGGATTCAATGTTAAATAAAAACGTTTTGAAACATATTTTAAATAAATACGGTCAATTAAAAACCACACATTTGTTACTGAATCTTAAAGAAAATGGTAAAAGCACTGACACAAATTCAGACAAGTACAATGATCGAATTCTTAAAACTTTTAACCGTTTAACATGTTTTACTCACATAATAAATTAATCTCTCAAAGAGTTTCGTAGTTTTAGTATTCGAATAATTTAAAAGATTTAAACAATCAATTATTACAATAAAACAAATAAAATATTTCATAATAATTTACTAAAATAATTTAACCAAAAACATAAACAAAAATAAATTTTGTATTATAATAATTCATAACTCATTTTATGAAACCACAGCAATAAATTTTAATTAAAGAAAATAAACAATCGCAGAAAAATGACAAATAAATAAAATATGAAAACAATATAGTAACCAATTCATTAATGATATATGCAAACTTCCAAATGTCGAACCATTCGTAATGGGGACATGAACCATATAATGATTTTTAGCAAATACTTATTATCTGGGACTACTACTTATTATCTACTTAAAATACTTATTATCTGGGAATCTTATTTTAAAATCAAAACATAAAAAAAAAATTTTAGTAACATAGCATAATTTTTATTTTTTTTTATTTTAATTAATAAACATTATATAATATTCCATATTTGATAGTAAAAAATAATTTTAAAATCAAAATGCAAAACGAGCATTTTATAAATAAAAAGTACATATGTGTATCAGTTTTCAATTAAGAATTTTTTTTTTGCAAGTTCACTAACATAGTTTTTAATAAATCACGTTGCGGAAGGTCGTTAATAAATAAAGTAAAGTACAGTTAACAACCAGATACTTAATTTAGTTTTAAATTCAATGTATTGGGATATTTAATATTTATCTATTTCTTTTCTTTAAATGAAATGTTTCTTAAAATCATAATTTTTAATACAGTTTAAAAGTTAATACACTTCGCATAATTTTTATCTTTTCCCACTTTTAAATAATGTTATAATTTATATAATGTTGATTTTGATAGTAGGAAATAATTTCAAAATAAAAATGCATCCAAATGATCTTTTTACCAAAAACCAAAAATACAAGCCAAGCATTTCATTAATACTTTTTGGTCAGTAGCGTAAAATTAAATGTAGTAGTAATATTATGTTCTTATTTTATTTCAATGAAGTTCTTTTTAAATAACAATTAGTATAACATAACATAATATTAGTATCCAATTACAAGAATTCACACCATATAAAATTTAAAATACAATTTAAATTTGCTTATTCTCATTTTTCAATTTCATTTATTTTCATATAATTTTATTATATAAGTTATAAGTATAAAATTACCAGTAAAATTAAGGTCAATATCACAGTTTTAAATAGGGTAATAAAAACATAGAAAAACTGTGTCATACATTTTAGGTTACTATTATCTTTAAGAAGAGAGGAAAATAAAATCATATTTATTAAAACACTGATACATAACATATCCAAATAACATAAAATTTAAGTTTGCCAATCTTAAACTCCATTTTTGCAAATTACATTTATTTTTAGTTTTATTATGTAAGTAAAATAAAATTTTGAGCACAAGAAAATTTGTTTATTGTGTTTAAAACATAATTGTTGGAATAGGTCATGATTATTAAATATGAAATTATTATTATTATTATATACAGATTGTTATACCTAAAAAAATATTATAATAAACTTGAAAATTAATCATAAATAATTTAAAACATAAGCAAACTTTGAAAAAAAATTAGGGTCATTCTGTTGACTGTGAGTCAAGTGTCGAATGAACCTTCATAATAACATAAATATAATAAAGCTTAATGTGAGGTGCTTTGAAATTAGTAGTGAATATAGAATTACTCTACTAACTTAAATTACTATTAAAGGGTTATTACATTTGAATGAATAAAAAATGGTACTTAAAAGAAAACGACTGAAATCATGACGAAACAAGCAAAATACAAACAATTTAGTATAAGATTATATAAATTAGCATACAATTCATTTAGTTATTTAATCAGAATATAGTATCCACATGGAAATTAAATTTATTTCAATGCCTAGATAACATTTTAAGTTTTTAAGGCCATATACGTAAGGAATAATTTCGAAGTGGAATCCTCAGTTCGTTCAATCTGACCGAAATTAGATTCCACTTTTCTGTGAGAGGGAGGAAATGTCATGAGCCAATATAACAAGACCCTAATACCTAATTAATACCTAAATAAGTAAACTTAATTCTATTATGCAAAATTACTTCAACAAATTCAAAATAAATTCAAAATAATATTAAAAATAATAAATCGCGACATAAACAAAATATTGTATTTTCAATATTGGGAAATTCAGTTTGAATACTACTTTTATTATTATTATTATTTAAACTGGGTTACAAAAACAAATGTAGGAAATTGAATGTTTTGTACTATTTTTCGTTAATTACAAAAATTGGCACAAATTAGTTATATTGGTCATGACAAATTTTGAATTATGATTACTGGTACAATAATTTTGATATAAATAAAATAAAGACACTTCAATTGGAGAGTTGTGAAAAAATATTTATAGAAGTGAGTTGTCTTGTCAAACTAAAAATCGAAGAGTTGTGTAAAAATATTAAAAAAAGAGTTAAGTCTTGTGCCTTAAGAATTTTAAGTTGTGTTAGTTTTGATTAAGTTTTAAGTTTTAAGTTCAGAAGAAAAGTTCTGTGTTAATATACAAAAATAATAAAATTCAACAAAATTAAAATAGAAAATAAAAGAAAGTTTTTGATTATGTTTAAACCCCAACCGCTCGGGTAGTCACAACACTGGCAACTAGCTCAGCAGGAAAAACAAGAGGGACAACTACTATTACAATTAAATCACGTATAATCCCACATTATACTATTCTACTAACGGCACATATAATTGAAAAAATCTCTTCACCATTACCATCTACTAAAATCTGCATCGCTGAAAATAGTGAAATATGGCAGCATGCATTGGCTGATCCTCAATTTAACACACCAGGTGCAGTGGACGTATTATTAGGGGCTGAATTCTTCTTGGATATTTTAGATGAAAAGAAAATAAAAATTCATAATCTGCCTGTACTACACGCTTCTAAATTCGGTTGGGTAATAGCGGGTAACATAGATCCAGAAGAAGGCGGTCGGAGCGTGCAAAACTTTAACGTTAATTTACCTGAAGCTAATTTTTCCAATGAGAATTTAATGGATTTATTAAAAAGATTTTGGCAAGTGGAAGAACTAGTTCACACCGCCGTGTCTAACAAAGAAAACGATCCATGTGAAATTTTGTATAGAAACACCACAACCCGAGCGTCTGATGGAAGATTTATTGTAAAATTACCGTTTCTTGAACCGCGACCTTTATTAGGAAATTCTTTGGCTACAGCAAAAACGAGAATGTTTGGAGTAGAAAAAAGATTTGCAAGAGATGCAGGATTTCATCGAGATTACAAATCTTTCATGCAGGAATATATACAACTAAATCAAATGGAACAAGTACCCTGGATAACACTGCCAAACGAAAACAAAAACAAATATTTTATGCCACACCATGCTATTTTCAAAGAAAGCACGACTACTATAATGCGTGTTGTGTTTGATGCTTCGAGTAAAACAACAACAGCTGTCTCATTAAACGACTGTTTACACACTGGACCAAAGTTGCAACCAGATTTAACCACAACACTGCTTCGTTTTCGTCAAAATGCCATTGCCATAAATGCTGATATTGAAAAAATGTATCGGCAAATTTTAGTTGATCCCACAGATGCCAATTTTCAATGTGTTTTATGGCGAAATGATCCACAAGAAGAACTAAGTCCATACAAATGTAAGACTGTAACCTATGGAACAGCCTGTGCACCATTCTTAGCTATTAGAACGCTAGAAGAAACAACAATGAAATATGAAAACAAATATCCAAATGCAGTTAAGGTAATACGTAACAACTTCTATATGGACGATCTCTTAAGCGGCAGTGACACTATAGAAAATGCCACTGCCCTGAAGGCGCAAATAATGGAAATACTTAGGAGTGGAGGGTTTCAACTTCGCAAATGGAAATCCAATTCAACTGAGTTTTTAAAATCATTGGCTGTAGAGAACACGAAAGATAACCCTAAGCTTATAGAAGACGATCCAAGCACAAAGACGTTAGGTATTATGTGGTATCCACTCAAGGATATATTTACCTTTCAAATAAAATCGCAAATTAAAGATATCATTTGGACTAAGCGCAAAATGCTTCTACTTCTAAAATTATTCTACAAAAGTTGTGGTTAACTAAAACCGATTGGGATGAAGAACCACCCGAAAAAATTGTATGTTTATGGAACAAAACGTACACTCATTTAAATTACCTTCAACAAATTCAAATTCCTCGATTTATACTGCAATCAACCAGTGCAACATCGCTACAGCTGCATGCGTTTTGTGATGCTTCAGAAGCAGCCTATGGATGCGTCATTTATATTAGATCTAGCAACGATTATGGTGAAACTACATGTCGCATAGCATGTTCTAAAAGTAAGGTGGCACCTATCAAACAAGTCAGTCTTCCACGGCTTGAACTTTGTGGAGCAGTGCTATTAGCCGCACTGGTCAAATATTGCCAACCTATTTTTAACATACAAGATGAAAACATCTATGCTTGGACAGATTCCACGGTTGTTCTACATTGGCTGTCAGATGTTCCAGTTAAATGGAAAACTTTTATTGCCAACCGTACAAGCACTATTTTAGAACAAATTCCTAGACGCAATTGGAACCATGTATCTTCAAGTCAAAATCCAGCGGATTATATATCCCGAGGTGTTGATCCCAAAACTATCATTGAGTTGGAACATTGGTGGCAGGGACCAAGTTGGTTATTATTAAATTCAGATCATTGGCCAAAGGCTCAAACCTGCCGGTCACATATTGATGTCGATACTGAAGAGCGTAAAACGGGAGTTATCGTTCTTATAGAAACGGTGGAAAACAATTTCATAATACAGTTACTTCAAAAATATTCCTCTTGGTTTAAAATTAAGAAAATAGTAGCATACGTTCTTAGATTTTGTCGATTAGTAGGTGCTAAAACCAAGGAAAATCACAAGGGCAAATTAGTTTATAGTGAGTATACTGATGCCGAAAATCTTATATTACGAACAGTTCAAGGTATGCATTTTAAACCGGAACTTGACAAATTAAAAAAGAAATTAAACTTAGAGCCAAGCAATATATTAAGTTCTCTAGATCCATTCATTGATACCCATGGATTATTGCGAGTAGGTGGAAGATTAAGAAACTCAAATCTGAATTATTCAATTAAGCATCCTATTATACTACCGAAAAATCATGAGTTAAATAACCTAATTTTTCAAGAAGCACACACTGCTAACTTACATGCGGGTGTTACTCTAATGATGAATATTATTAGACAAAAGTATTGGATAATTGGTGCAAGATATCAAATAAAACGAAACATCAAATCTTGTGTAACTTGCATTCGATATAGACGAAGTCATATAAGCCAAAAAATGGCCGATCTACCTCCAGAGCGTTGCACAAAAAACAGACCATTTGCTAATGTTGGTATAGATTATCTGGGACCTATCTACATTAAAACAACGCAACATAGAAATTCACCGTTAGCTAAAGCCTACGTTGCAGTATTTGTGTGTCTAGCAGTGAAGGCAGTTCACTTAGAAGTAGTTAGTAGCCTTAACACAGAAGCGTTTTTATCCGCATTGAGGAGATTTGTTTCACGTCGTGGTTTGCCTAATCAAATTTGGTGTGACAATGGCTCGAATTTTATTGGAGCTAATAATGAGTTGAAAAAACTCAAAAGAGAAATTGAAATCCAACAAAATAAGCAAATAATTTCTGATTTCTATTTACAGAATAACATTCAATTCAGATTTAATCCAGCCAGTGCTCCACATTTCGGTGGTTTGTGGGAATCGACCGTTAAATCCATAAAATATCACTTTAGAAGATCAATGAAGGAAGCAAAGTTGAATTTTGAAGAAGCTACCACTTTAATTACACAAATCGAAGGCATATTAAATTCGCGACCATTATGTCGTACAAATAATGACAGCACCAGTAATGAGTTACTAACACCTGGACATTTCTTAATTGGAGAATCTTTACTAGCTATACCTGAGCCTAGTTTGGAACACATCCCACTACACAAACTGTCCAGATTGCAAAATATTCAAAAACGGATTCAATCTTTTTGGCATTCTTGGTCAACCGATTATTTGACAACATTACAACAGAGAAGAAAATGGAAGAGTGGTATGACGGCTATCGATATCGACGACGTTGTATTGATTAAAGATGACAATCTAGCACCCAGTCAATGGATAATGGGTCGTATTATTGAAACGCATCCAGGACCAGACGGAATTGTCCGTGTTGCCACCGTTAAAACAACTACAACTACCATCAAAAGACCTGTGGTAAAACTCATACCACTTTCAATATAAAAAAGTTGTATATATATAAATTAACTATAGCACTTATTGTACAAGCATTTGCATTATTATTGTCACCAATTAATAATTACATCATCAGTTTAAGAAAATATGCTTCATAATTTCTTAACGCGTGGGAATATGTTGGGAAAACGATGAATTTGAAATAAAATTAATTATGGTAATAAAATGCAAATGCAACCCTAATTCATTTGAAATATAATTTAAACATATGTATTCAATATATAATATTACCTAAAATTTCGAGTTCGAATGAGACATAAAACAAAAATATAGGTAGAAGAAAACCTATTATAATTCACTTACAAAAAGATATTTCAATTAAAAACATTGTGTCTATAAATCAAAATTGTAATAAAATAAAATTAATAAAATCAAAGTAGTGTTAAACAAAAAAAACATTTTTTTTACTTTGTTTAAAATATAAATTCGATTTGATTCTGATTTTGAATCAACCTAAATTGAAACAACAGATAAATGTCATCATAACAAATGCAAAAATATTGCAAGTTCTTTTAAGTCGATTTTTTTCTTAAAGTTCTCTATGTGGAATATATGCTAAAAAAATGGTTTGTATTATTAATTACAATCAGTTTTATAACCTTTCATTTATATTAGAGTTTTTATTGTTGAGGAAAGGGGACAGGAGGTAGGACAGGAGGTAGGACATTGTAGGACAGGAAAATAATTCTAGCCTAAAAAACAATGAGTTTGAATAGTTATAAGATTGGTGGTGGATTATTAGGACATTCATTAGACGTTCGTTCGGGTGGCGATGCACCGAATAGTATTGTTTCTGGTTCTGATAAAACCGCTGAAATTTTGAATAAGTTTGAGTAAGGAAAATCTATGATCGGTTGCACCGGCATAGTTGAGAATAAATCATTAACTGAATAATATTTTTATTTTTAGAAATACATTCGTAGAAGGCCTTACGCTAGTTGGTCATTCCAATTTTATTTCATGCGTTGTTCTTCGCTTCCTTGAAGAAGGACATGTAGTTTGTACCGACTCCAAATATTTGATAGGTATATATATACTGGGATGCATGACGCCGTTTTTTTTTAAATGACAGGACATACTGATTGTGTTCGGGGTATGGTTGGACTTCAAATTGATGGATTGTTGAGTTGCAGTAATGATGCTGTAATCAAGCTAGGGAACGAAGAAGTAGAAGTCGTTCGTGATTGTCGTGGGCATAGCAATTATATTTATAGTATGTCGTTACACAAAGATGTTGACAATTTTGTAACTGGAAGTGACGAGTCAACAATTCGTTAATGTGACAGTTTAACCTTACCAGCAAAATCGGGGTGGACAGTCGCAATACTAAATAATGGCGATATTGCAACAGGTATAAGTGATGCTGTTAGGTGAGTGGTTTTTGCTGTAAACGAACGAACTGCTGAAACTGAAATTCAAAATGCATTCACCAAAGTTGCAGAACCTAGAGAATTAGAACAAGCAGAAAGTTGGGAGGTAGGAAAGTTTTTTTTCTTGTTTATCTATATGTTCAAAAAAATTTTTTTGTTGATCCAGGGGTGCGTTCTTTTTATTTTTTTTGTTGTTTGAGTCGTTCATGCTTATTTTGTGGTTGGGTGGGGGTACCTGGTTATTCGATGTCGAAAAATGTTTTTTTTTCGTGGAGGGGAAGACAAGGTGATTGATCGGGGAAGTTTGTTTGAGTTTTTTTTTTGAGTTTTTTGGTCTTCTGGAATTGGTGCTCAAGCCGAGCAGATCGTTGGTAGACGTTGAATTTAATGAATTAAACCAAAAAAAAAAAAAAATAAAATGAATTGTGTTTTTTTTTGAAGAAAGTTTTTTAGTGAAACAATTGGCAAACATGTGGTTTTCCTTGTTTTATTTTTTTAAGAAAAATTAAGTTTAAAGTAGCATTTAGTTAATAATTAAAAAGAAAAAAAAAACAAAAAGATATAATCAAATTAAATATAAATGAATATTTTGTTTTGTACAAAAATTAAGTTTAAAGGTAATGACAATAGACATAGTGAAACTTATATAATTATTAATTAATAAGAAACTGGATGTACGCTCATAGTGCTACGTCGCTATCAAATTAAATTTAGATTAATTTATCATTTTAAATAAACAAAACTTGAGTTGACATTAGTAAAGTTATTTTAAAAACATAAAATTTTGGTTCCTGACTTAATTGAAAAGATATAGTTTTCTTGATATATTTTTATCCTAACTGTATTCTTGATGATTGAAATAGTGCTAGCAATAAAAAACCACAATATGGAAAGTGAAGGATTGATTGATTTATTGATTTACTGATTGATAGCACCTCTATTGATTTACGGAATACTGAGGTCTTGTCTGGGGACCTAGTCAGAATTTACTGTGTTTGAATAAAGGATCTTGGCCTAATCATTTTTTATTTTGTCGGGGGATGTATTGGAAGCAAAATCCTCGATTAATTCGTTAAGTTAGCTATATTTCGGATGCCGCTGATGGAAGAACAGTAAGAAGGAACTAATCTAACTAATGCAGAAGGTGTTACTATCCACAATTGTCAACCGGCTGGGTTCGTACCATCGTGATCTAGGGTATTTAAAATTTGTTTTTTGTTAAGTATTTATACCTTGATTTGAGATTGTATGTTCACTTATATATATATGTGGATGTATATATGTATATATATATATATATATATATAGTGTTATATGTATGTATATATATATATATATATATATATATATATATATATATATATATATATATATATATATATATATATCTGCCAGTATAATTTTATATATTTTTTTAGTAATATGCTAATAATGGGTGGCAATTATCCGCTCGAAATGCCTTAAAAGCAAAATTTTTTTGGAGTTCTGCAGATGCTTCTAGAACCATCGCTTCGAAGGGATTCGCACGGTTAAGGATGTGGCAGTTATTTGGTGTTATTGCCGAGAAACGATCTCAACACGCACACTACTGTAAACCATTTTTGGTTCTGGTCCCCGGATGACCACGATAGCTTTCTCATGGTGACCAAGAGGATACGGTGAGTACCATGACTCGAAATCCAATGTTATTTTATTTAGTACCAACAACCTAGTCGTAATGATGCCCCTTCAATTCTCGTACTCATTCCTGCGATAATTATGTTGTAGCTGCAATCGCCATACTTAACGAACTCCTCCCAACCGATCAGAGCATAGACCAATACCTTGCGCAGGATATGGCACTACATGTTTATGTATATAATACTCTTTTCCATCTAAGCTTGAGCTCCGACAATACATCGAAGCTTAGCTTACCCATCTGCAACAGCTACAATATATATATATATATATATATATATATATATATATATATATATATATATATATATATATATATATATATATATATATATATATATATATATATATATATATATATATATATATTATATATATATAATATATATATAAATATATATATATATATATATATATAATATATATATATATATATATATATATATATATTATATAGATTTTATACGTCTTAAACCCGACAAGGTAGGAAT
>CAVNZG010000763.1:157579-181144 GCA_963693315.1 Diogma glabrata
CATACATATAGTTATTCATGATGTTATATTTTTATTTTATTTACACAACAAAATCTTATATTATTATTCTATTTACTCTATAAATTTCTTAAAATCATTAAATAATACATCTTTGAAGGTTTATTGTTTTTAAATTTTGCGTCTAGTAGGGTTATAACTAAAGACGGTTTGTACTTTGTCATAAACAAAATCAAATTAAGATTTCTAAAATAAAAATATCAGTTTTGATTTAGTTTTTGAATGAGTATGACGTTACGTAAATTCTTGATATATTTTAACACAACCTAAATTATTTTACGTAAAATAAATATTTTTTTTTCATTTTTGTTAAATAAATAGGTGAAATAATATTTTGTAAAAATATCTTAACACCAACTGTTTTTTATTATACTATTTAAAAAGAATATATGAATATTGTATATTTAACTATTATTATTTTTACAATTTTAATGTAAATTGTCCGTAAATAATTCAAAAATAAATTAACGTCATCCTCCAAACAGAGACAAATTAACACTAACAAAATCATTTCATTCAATCAATTGATTGTCTTAACGGGTATTCTAGGATGGTTTATTCTAGTTGATTTATTCTATATCAGAATAAATACAATTCGATTTTTAGTGGATTGTTATCCGCTCACCTCTGGTGGGTGCTATGACAATAACAATATAATCCCAACGGTTTATTCTTAATCAGAATAAACACAATTCGATTATTAGTGGATTGTTATCCGCTCGCCTCTGGTGGGTGCTATGACAATAACAATAATTCGATAGTTGTTCGTATGAAACTATATTTTATTCATTTAAAATTGTGGTTTATATACAAATTGGTATACATTGATTATACCAACAAATAAGTACTTAAAACTAAAATTGCTGATGTTCTGTATATTGCCCAAATAGCAATTTTGTGTTAACTTACATAATTTAATATATTTTAAATATTTACAAATTGCAAATTCAGTATAATTATAAATTCTGATTGCCAATTTATTGTCTTTTACTTTATTATGTGTTTGGAAATAACAAAGTTCAAGATAATAAATTGGAGTTCATTTGAATATGTTCACCTAAGACTGAACATCCTCCCGGGCGACATTAGTTGATATAAACCGGCGCGGCAATGGCTGCAGTTGTACTGATGCTGGTGTATTGGTCGTCTTCTTGCAATGATATACAATAATTAGTCCAATAATTGTTGCAATGATCCCATATGCGAGAATGTAATGATGAACATCGTGATGATTGATTTCACGAGCCTTGCCTTCTGCTACATTCTTCAAATGCGTTACGTTAGTTGATAGCTGATTTAGATCCGTGAGAATGCCATCGAGTTTAGGAAGGATGACTGTCTCCTTTGTCATATTTTGGTAAGTTTTACCTTGAAGAATAAGAATGCTGAGGTTCATCGTTGGCTGATAGAAAGATTTCATTCGAGTGTTGAAGTTTTCTATGGAATGTATGATTGTTATACCATCAATGATTGTACAGGCCCTATGTATCGTAATGAGTCCCGTTCCACTTATCAGTGTGGTGGTGACTTCCTTGTTACAGACGATATTTATTGTGTGATCTCGATCAGCGATAAAAATCCATGTGCTTGGATCATGTGTAGGAATCCACATGTTTCTTGGTTCCATAAATTGAATCTGGCAAGCATCTGAATGTGTATCCTTATTCATGATTAAATCAATCTCACAGGTTGTTGGATTACCTTGTGTATTGTACATGACGTTGTGGATCATGCAAATATATTCTGAAGCTTTAACAGATTTGCAAGATGTAAGCTCGTCTTCTGACATGGGATAATAGGATTCCCTATTTACACTTATCAATAATAGTTCACTTGATGGGTTTATGTATGCATACCTATCTTTATGTTTAGTTGGGAGGGCGATTGGTTTTATTATTTGATAGATTTTGTTACTGATTAAGGGCATCTTTAGTTCAAAAATTAATGTATTCTTTACTTGCCCAACCTTAGCTGTCATCATTTGGTATAAAGTCATCAGGTTGTTTTCTTCATATATAGTGGTATCGGCTGGAATGATTTCATGCTGATTGGGCTTGAGAATGAGTGAATTTATTTTGCTATGATGAATATCTGTGATGACCTCAATTAGCTGTTGTTGTATTGAATAAAAGGTTGTCATTTCGATTGATAGATGCATCCATAAAGCCATAAATCCTTGAACGGCCGAATTTTCGTTCTCTTTATTTTGTATTAGATTGAGCATTGATACTGTTTGTTTATCTATCTCTTGCAGATGAGTATTTACCGCTGTAAAGTCCTTTTTTATGATATTTACAGTCGATTCTGTTATTGTGATTTGTTCTTTGAGCAATTTGTAAATGTTTTGTTCATTATTCTTTAAATAACTGATTTCGCTATCGTACCGTTGCGCATCATCTTGGTCGTGAATCCCGAATAGTTGGTTAGTGAGAGTACCGACTACATTCACTAAACCACGTTTTACCCGGGTATGATTATAAGTAGGATGAAATATTTCGTTGTTCGTATTTATGTTGAAAAGTTGTTGTTTCATTTGCAAAACTGCAGGTCTACAAAGTTGTCTTAGATGTATCCACCCATTGTTATTGTTACAACCTTGTGTCATCCTGTCAATAGCGGCGTTGTAAATTCCAGCTTCTAACAGCATAGACGATATATTGAAATAGGATATAATCGTCCATTGCTGATGCGATAATTGCGCAGTCCCAATGTTCTCAAAATATATGCCTGTTGTATAATTCAACGGAGCGATATCAAAACTTGACTCTGTAAGTGTTGCTGACACTATGCCCAGTATACTTAGTAGTGGAATCATAGTATACAATATTAGTTTAGATTAAAAACAAGGTCGGATTCTCCTCTTTGGGTTTTCACGTAGTGGAATGTGTTTCATCTTTTCTGCAGCCTCTTTTACCGTCTCGTCTACTTGTCCTCTCAACCAAAACCTTGGTAATTTTCTCCCGCCATGTTCAGTTGCTTCGTTAGAGTCGTTTTTTCGTTTCCGAGTATTGTTGTTGTGGTGAGCTGTTGTTGATAAGACAGAAGAAGTTTTAATAGCCAATTCTGTGCCTTGGTCTTCCGTTGTTCGTTCTTCGATTGGAAGAACCGCTAATTTTGTAACTGGCCTTTTTATAAGGACCCTTCCGGGGCCGCGAAGTGTTGCAACACGCACGATTCCATCTTCTCCTGGATGAATCTCCTCAACACGTCCAGTGATCCATCTGGATGGTGGAATATTTTTGTCTCGTACAAGAACTAGTTGTCCTATCTTTAAATTTGGTGTTTTTGTAGTCCATTTTGCTCGTTGTTGTAATTGGTGCAAATACTCTTGTGACCACTTCTTCCAAAAATCTTCTTTCATTTTTTGAACCAACTTCCATCTAGCCAATGAGTTTATTTTTTCTTCTGAAACGCTGGCTTCAGGTTGGGTTAAAGTAGATTGTCCAATTAAAAAATGACCAGGAGTTAAAAATGTTGGATCACTTGGGTCATTGGTCATTGGCGATATTGGTCTCGAATTGAGGCAAGCCTCTATTTGGCATGTTAATGTTGATAACTCTTCGAAAGTCAGTGTTGTTTCTCCTATCACTCGTTTCAGATGATATTTTACAGACTTTACTGCCGCTTCCCATAATCCACCGAAATGTGGAGTTCCAGGAGGAATAAAATGCCATTTAGTGCCATGTTCTGCAGTTGATGTTACTATGTTTGACGTCATTTGTTCTACTGTTTTTGGTGTTTTTAATTCCATTAGTTTACTAGCCCCAATAAAATTTGTACCATTGTCACTAAATATATCGGTGCATATTCCTCTTCGTGATACAAATCTTTTATATGCCGCCATGAAACCTTCAGATGTTGAATCGCTTACTACCTCAATGTGGACGGCCTTTGTTGCCATACAAAAAAATATTGCAAGGTACCCTTTGTATGATTTATTGCCTCTTCCCTTTGATACTCTAACATTTAATGGTCCGGCGTAATCAACACCTGCCTTCAGAAATGGTCTAGTTTGAACTATTCTTGCTTCAGGTAAATTGCCCATTAGTTGATTTTTGATGGTATTATTGAAACGGTGGCATCTTAAACATTTGGTTATTTGTTGTCTGACAATATTTCTTCCATTTATTATCCAAAATTTTGCACGGATGTGTGCTAATGTTAACTGGGTTCCACCATGCATTGTTAGTTTTTGACTTTCCTGGATTATTAACTTAACTATTGGATGTGAATGTGGTAGAATGATGGGATGTTTCTCATCATATGACCCAGTTGTTAAATTTTGCAGTCGTCCGCCAACTCTCAGTAATCCATCTTTTACAAACGGTGTGAGTGACAGCAATTTACTTTTATTATCAATTGGCTTGTTGTTTTTTAAATTGTAAATTTCTTTCCCAAATTGACCTTGTTGAGCGCTCTCAACTAAATGATGAAGAGCTTCTTGCATTTCTTGAGGTGAAATATTGTCGACTGATTCGTATTTTACTAGCTTCAGCTTATTAATGAATCGTTTGCAATGTGAGACTATTCTCTGAATCTTTTTTAGATTTGAGTGCCTTGCGTATAGTTCATCAAATGGATCTTCGTGATCTTTTACAATCATTGCTTTGGCTGTTGCTACTAATTTTGTTTCTGGAAGATCTTCAAGATTCGCTACCGGAACATGAATCGGCCAATTGGTTTGGTTGATCGTTAACCACTTTGGGCCATTCTACCAAAGTTCATGTTTTGCGAGATTACCGGGTCCACACCTCTTGATGCACAATCAGCTGGATTCTCAGATGACTTAATATAGTTTCATGTTGATGGATTAGATAGACTATGGATCTCGGATACTCTGTTTGCCACAAATGTTTTAAATCGATGTGGTTCTGATTTTATCCACGCAAGTACGATTTTTGAGTCTGTCCAGGTATACGTTGTTGTTTTTTGAATTTGTAGACTTTTGATTGCTCTTGACATCAACCTTGCCAGCAATACAGCTCCACACAACTCTAATCTAGGAACTGTTAGCTTTGTTTTTATTGGTGCAACCTTTGTTTTTGATATTAATAGTTGGGGTTGTGCTGCTCTTACAGAGTCACCTCTCTGGTAACAGTATATTACGGCTGCATATGCATGTTCGGATGCATCGCAAAATCCGTGTAGTTCAATGGGTGAATTGTTGGATGTTCCTATCCATCTTGGGATTTTGATTTGTTCAAGCGCAGGTAACGATGTCTTGTAACTGTTCCACCTTAATGATAAATCGACTGGTAATGGTTCATCCCACGTTAATCCTGCCAACCAAAGTCGTTGTAGTAATATTTTTGCTATTATAATTGTTGGTGACAACCATCCTAATGGATCAAATAATTGTGACACCTCTGATAATAATTTCCTCTTGGTAGTGGTCTCTATTTTAGTTGTATTTATTTTAAATCCAAATGTATCTGTCTCTAGATTCCATGATATGCCAAGAGTTGTTTCATCCAATTTGATGTCCATTTTACCGATTGCTCTTGATTCTTTTGGTATTTGTTCTAGAAGACTAGAATGGTTACTCGCCCATTTTCGTATCTGAAAACCACCTTTACCTAGTAGGTTTATAACTTGTTGTTGTTGTTTCTGTGCTTGCTCAATTGAATCACTCCCGGTTAGTAGGTCATCTACGTAAAAATCGTGTAACACAATGTTGGCTGCTGTTGGACATAATTTTTTCTCATCGGTTGCTAGTTGTTGTAAAGTGCGGATAGCCAAATAAGGAGCACTAGCGGTTCCAAAGGTTACTGTTGTTAATTGGTATTCCTGAATTGGTTTGTTCTCATTTTCTCTCCATAGAATTTTTTGATACCTTTGATCATCTTTGTGTACTCTTATTTGACGATACATTTTCTCAATGTCTGCAGTGAATGCTATCTTGTGTTTCCTCCATCTTAATAGGATCGATATTAATTCATCCTGTAGTGTTGGCCCAATCAACTGTTGATCGTTGAGGCTCTTGTTATTGCTTGTTTTTGCTGATGCATCAAAAACAACTCTTAACTTTGTGGTCGTACTGCTTTCCTTTATTACTGCATGATGGTATGAAGTATTGGTATGAAGTATTCTTCTGATGGAGCCATTTCACCTTTGCAGAGTTGCATATGGCCTAGTTCAATGTATTCTTTGATACAGTTTTTGTAGTCGTCGGCAAATTTTGGTGACGCTGCGAATTTTTTCTCTAATTGTAGGAATCTGGCTAGTGCTCTGGTTTTTGAGGTTCCCAATACTGGTGGATTGTTTTTGAACGGGATACGAACTGTATATCTTCCACTTGAATCACGGCTATGGTTTTCCTCATAAAATTCCTGGCAACGTTGTTCATCTTCTGTTAATGACCTTTCCTTTTGTACTTCTTCTATCTCCCAGAAAGTCTTCAACCTATTGTCTAGTTCTGTTTTTGTTATTAAACACTGCACTGTTGCCGATTCGTTGTGGTTAACTAGCCCACATATAATCCATCCCAACTCCGTTTTTTGTGCTATTGGTTCCCCAGCTGCACCTTTAATTACATCATTCAGTACTATTGCGGGGTAGTAATCTGCACCCAGCAATATATCGATTTTGTTAGGCATGTTATAGTTAGGATCTGCCCACAATAAATTGTTGATATGAGGCCACTTCCATGCATTAAAATGGTATTCTGGCAGGTTCCCTACTAGTTCATTTACTATCAATGCGCTAACCTTTGTTTTAAAATTTGAGGAAAATCTTGGCTCAATCTCAAATGTGATTCGTTTTTCTGAAACTCCAGCTTTAATTCCTCCTACACCTCTGAATTCAACGTGTGTTTTTTGGCTCTGTATGTTTAATTTCCTTGCTGCTTCTTGAGTTATGAACGATGCTTGAGAGCCTGGATCAATTAGAACTCTGAGTAGCTCTGGCTGACAACCATTTGTTGGAACTTTTACCAACGCTGTGCTTAGAATCACCTGAGCTGCTGTTGTTGTGTTATTTACCATGTGTGTTTCCACTACTGGAATTATATGTTGGGTCGTTGGACTCCGTGCTGTCAATGAATTGCTCTGTTGGTGTAAATTTGTGTTTGTAGTTGCGCCTTCTTTAGTGTGTAAAAGAGTGTGATGTTTACCTTTGCACACCCAACATTTTGTTTCTACATGGCACATTCTTGTGACATGATGATCGTCTAAACATACTCTACATAAATTTTTTATTGTGCATGCATTTTATTGTTTTATTTCGATCCATTGTTGACATCTGTAAAAATGATCTGCATGCTTCAATGTTATGTGATCCCTTACAATTCACACATTTGTATGTTGTTGCTGCTAGTGTTGTTATGGCCTTTTGGGGTTGAGGTTGTAACGCGGTAATAAATAATCTGATCGACGGATTATTTTATAAAAATTTACTAACTTATAATTAAAAAATATCCACACATTTTCTGTTGTGATTGTTTAACGTAATTTATTCGCCTAAATGTTTGCTTAAATTTGCTTTTGTTGTATTTTAAATTCATTGATATAATGTTAATTAATAAAGTTCAAACCTATTATTTAAATTTTAAATCGATTAACGTTTGTTGTGTTTTTTTGTAGAAGAAGTAATTTTAATTTGATTTATATAAATTTGCTGATTTCTTTTGAATAAATAATATTGTAAAACCAATTGTAAAACCTAGATTTAGAAAACAAACAAAGAAAAAATGAAAATACAACACATACCATTTAAAATAAAAACAAAAAGAGAAAAACTATAATCAAATGATTCATCGGTTCATCAATTAATATCAAAAACTGCTATTTTTTGGATATTTTATATTTGTTTGCAAGTAAATGTTTCAAGAAAATAAACAAAAACAACCAACAGATGGTGTAACTAGGTGGTGCTCTGTTTAAGCGAGATGTTGTCAGAAGTTGAAAGATCGAACTAAGAAATAATAGTTGGCCGTAGTTATGTTTATAAACTCTACTTTGGGAAGTTTGGAAGTCGTTGAGGTAATCTATCACTTTGAATGGGAAGTTGAAGAAATAGTTAAAGTTAAAACCGACATATGCCTGTACAACGAAAATAGCTCAAGTCGTCAAAGTGGCCAACTAACAAAAAATAAACAATCGAGGGGAAATTTATTACAAAAAATATTATGTTGATGGATGGAGAAATATGGGTATATATAGCTGATAAAAGTTACCGATCAGTCTATTCGTTTTTGGCGTTCACCAGCAACAGTTTATTCGTTTTGGGCGTTGAACTGCAACACATCAAATTTGGCTGCAATATATTTTGAGAAATATTTTTGAAGAGAAGAAAAAACTACATGAAGAACGACGCATGCCGCATCAACATTATAAGTATTTGCTTATATTATTTTTATATATTTGTGTTTTAATTTATCAAAATAATTTATTTATTTATTTGTGATTAATAGATTTTGTTTTGTCTGTTTAAATTATTAATTAATTTTAAATTAATTTGTGAATCTTAAGAAATTATAGTTGATTAAATTGGGAAAATAATTGTTGAAATTTAATTTATTTTGTTTTTCTTTTTTAATTGTGTTTGTGTGTTTTTTAGATAGTGCTGTTTTGTGTTGTGCTTAAAGAAAAAAAGTTAAAGAAACCGCTTCGTCAGAGCATATTTGACAAAGGCCCGTCCCACCTATAAAAATAAATATAGCGCTGCGTGGAAGGTGACGTTACATTTTGGCATCCCATGTGTGGAAATATCCAGAGAAAACAACAGCTTTGTCAACTAAGTTCTGATAAAATAGTTTCTTTTATGTTAATTGTTTGTGTTGAAACTTAAAAAAATTGTGTTTTTGGTGAGGATAAACATTATGTTTTATGTGGATTAGAAATTTGTGTTGTCTTAAGTGTTTTATTGTTTAATATTTGTTCTGGTGAAAATTTAGGACAATTTAAAAAAATAAAATAAAAAGAAAATGTTTATGTAATAATTATAATAATTGTGAATTGTGTTGTTTTGGTGATGTGAATATTTTTTTGGATAGATTAATTTGTGTTAAGTGTTTTAATTGTTAAAAACAAAGTCTTGTGAAAATTGTTGAGAATTTAAAAATAAAAAGAAATTTTTTTTTTGTTGTGATAATTATAATAATTGTGAATTGTGTTGTTTTGGTGACGGAATATTTTTTTGGATAGTTTAATTTGTGTTAAGTGTTTTATTGTTAAAACTGAGTTTCGAGAAAATTATTGAGAACTTAAAAATTAAAAGAAAAGGAAATTTGTGTAATATATGTAAAATTGTGGTTGTTTTGGTGATTAGTAAAATAATATTTTTTGTTGTGGTGTAAATTGTAAAACGGTTATCGTTACGAGTATTATAAAAAAAAATAAGGTTATTTTCGTAACTTAATAATAATTGTGAAATTAATACATATAATTACAAATTCTGAGTCTGTGTAAAATAATTTCTTGCTGTGATTTCTAAGTCAAAAAAATGTTTTGACGATACTGTGAAACGCTGATATTGACTTCTGGAATGCTGATAATTTACAAGGTACATTTTATAAATTATATTTTTTTTTTTACAAATGAATAAAATAAATAACTTTTCTTTAAAATAAAATTCTGCGGTAGTTATTATTTATAGTAATTTATTTTATTTTCTAATACTGCGTGATATTTCCAATATTTTGTGTGCTGTGCTTTTTTGATTTTTTTTGTGAAAAAAAAATATATTTGACTAGGTTTTGGTTATTTACAAGTAACTTTAATATTTTTTTTTTCTCTGAGTGTTTTTGACCTCTTTTAACATGTCGAATTTAAACGGGTTTGGCTATGAGCCAATGCATTTAAGTGAGGAAGAAAGAAAACATGAGTTGTTGATTAGAGGAATTACAGGATTAACGACAGCCAGAGCTGAAACAGCCGCGTTAAGAAATATTTTAGCAAAAAACGACACAATTTTGAATACCAGGTTTCTCACACATTCCACCAAATCTATAGAAGAATTAGACAGAGGTAGGAAGATGTTAGTAGTACTAACAGATGAACTGTCAATAGCGGAAGCAAAAAACGATAGGCTATTATTAGAAGTTATTAGGTCAAGAGTTGGTTTGTGGGTCAATCGCATTTCACGAATCGAGGATAACACTTTGATGGGTCTTGAAAATGTACTAGATGGACTTAAAAATCTGTTCACGCAAGTAATGACTCATTTGGGTGGAGGTGAATCCATTGAAAATACAATACCCCCAATTCTTTCCGTTGAATCTAGTTTAAGCATTCGGTCGGCGCTTGGAGGAGAAAAGCAACAAAACTTGGGTTATTTGTGAAAGATTTGTCTTCCAGAAATGACTTTTTTTACAATAGCTTTATACCGGTCCCCCAACAAACGTAACCCAAACTTTTTTAATATACTGACAAAAATTGTGGACGAGATTAGAGCAAAGTCCCCTAATTGTGAAGTTATCGTTACCGGTGACTTCAACGTCCACAACAAATCATGGTTGGAATTCTCCAAATCGACCGACGATGTTGACAATAGTGGAAAACTGGCAGAAATTTTTGCCGCGTCTCAGGGCCTATTCCAAATTGTTAAAAGCCCGACTTTCACTCCCCGTAATGGCGGTGATAATAGTTTTCTTTTAGATCTCTATCTTACCACAATGCCAGATATTACGAGTGTCGATGTCGCGAAAGGTAGTATTGGAAATTCTGATCATTATTTAATCTCATCAGTTATCAAAACTGATTTACTTAAAACTACAACTCCCAAACCCCGTAAAATATTTCACTACTCAAAAATGGATAAGAGTGGTCTTCAAAATTTTTTCCATGGTTTCCCTTTCGACCGTCATTGTTTTTACACTGACAATGTAAATGTTTCTGCTCAAAACTTTACAGAAACCATCCAATTTGCTATCAATAAATTTGTCCCTTTCTCCATAGTAAAACCCAAACAAAAATACTTGTATTCGAAAGCTGCCAAAACGGCACTTAGAAACAAACGTAGATCATTTAATATTTGGATTCATAACAAAACTCCCGCCAATCGATCCCAATATCTAAAGGCCAACAAAATATCTAATCAGATTATCTCAAACGAAAAGTCCGAAATTGACAGAGCGAAAGCCTCAAAACTTACGTCTATGTCTGTTTCTGACAAGAGTTTCTACAGTGCCATCAATTCTTTAAATTCTGGTACAAAATTTTCTATTCCCCCTATTATTGATGGTGATTTAATCGTCAATGATCCCGCAAGAAAAGCTAACTTGTTCGCTGAACGCTTTGCTCTGAACTCCACTGTTTTGGAAACTCCTAAAGAAATACCCCAAATCCAGTCTTCAGGAGTTAATATGAATGAACTTCACTTCAAACCCAAAATAGTCGCTAAACTTTTAAAGGGGTTAAACATCAACAAAGCATCAGGAATGGACAATATTCCACCCATTATTTTAAAAACCTTTTCCAAAGAACTTGCACCAACTTTAACTAAAATATTCTACCAATCCTACAAATCTGGTATATTTCCCTCGTGCTGGAAGTTGGCAAATGTCCAGCCTGTCCCCAAAAAGGGACCAAAATCCGATATCTCAAATTATAGGCCAATAGCTTTACTATCGGTCCTATCCAAAGTCTATGAGCATTATATTAATACACATATTTCAAAATTTCTGGAAGAAAATCATTTGATATCCGACAGCCAATACGGTTTTCGAAACAAAAGATCAACTACCGATCTATTAAACTATGTAGCGCATTGTTGGAACAGCATACTTGATAAAGGTGGTGAAACATACGTTATCGCTTTAGACATCTCCAAGGCATTCGATCGAGTCTGGCATGCCAACTTAATCAACAAGCTCGTTGCGTACGGTTTTCATCCCAATGTTGTGAAGCTGATTCAAAATTTTCTGTCCAACCGACACATTTCGGTAACCTTAGACGGATTTTCTTCTGAGTCTAAACTAATTAACGCTGGTGTACCCCAAGGCTCAGTATTGTCCCCAACCTTATTTTTGATTTATATCAACGAATTGTTGAAAATCACCAGCAACCCAATAAATAGTTTTGCAGATGATAGTACTCTGCACAAGTCGTTCGAGCCCCTTCCTTCAAAAGGTAAAATGCACGAACGAATTAATCCTGCCCGGAGAGACGCTGCCATAAACTTGAACAAAGACCTGAATAAAGTCGCCGACTGGGGTGACCAAAACCTTGTCAATTTCAACTCCACCAAAACACAGCTGTTGATTGTTTCCAGATTAAAGACCGAGTTCCCCAAAGATATTTTATTTAGTATGTGTGATGAACCAATAGGTGAATGTAAAAGCATTCGTTTATTGGGTGTCACAGTTTCAAATGACCTACTCTGGAACGATCATGTAATGGCGATGGCAAAAAGCGCGTCCAAAAAACTCGGCCTCCTAAATAGATGCAAAAAATTTTTTACTCCATACCAATTGCTCCATGTTTATAAGTCCTATATTCGTCCCTGTATGGAGTACTGCTGTCAAGTTTGGGGTGCTGCCTCTGTTTCCATCTTGGCCCTCTTGGACTCTGTTCAAAAGCGAGCTATACGAATTGTGGGTGATCGAACTTTGACATCAAAACTTGATTCCCTACAACATCGTCGCACTGTTGCTGACCTCGTTGTTTTTTACAAATATCGTCATCAGCAGTGCTCAGATGAAATCAGCGGCATCATGCCTCAAACTTATTCTTACCCCCGTTCCACTCGGCAATCGGCTGCCGCAACCAGTGAAACGGTAAAGATCCCGCGCTGTCATACTGGCAGATCGCAGAGAGACTTCTTTGTCCGAACTGCGTACAAATGGAATAGTTTGCCGGAACACTTAGTCTCAGGTGGCTTCAACCCACAGATGTTTAAAAAAAGCGTTAATCTACACCTTAGAACGCCAGTTGTTGTGGGACCCAGGTCTAGACCTAGGTCTTAAAAGGTATTTATGTGTTGTTGTGACACATATTCTAAACCCTATTCACAACACATTTTATTAAAAAAAAAAAAAAAAAAAATAAAGATCTCTCGAAGCAAATGAGACAAACAAGTCTAGGGAGAGGTAGAGGTATGCGCAATCCAAACATATCTCTTTTAGTCAAGGAAAACAATCCTCTTGACAATATAGGCGAAGTATTCAGCAATCGTAGGAATTCTTCATTAAGACGTAGCCATCCTGCGGATTGTAACGAAAATATAGTTGAGAATGACGAACTTTACAGCCGATTCGGACATACTGGTTCTGGATCACCAAATACATCTAATTCTACTGGAGCTAAGTGTGTTTTTAAATGGAATATTCGGTTCAGTGGTGATGGACAAGGTCTTTCGTTGAACGAGTTTTTGGCTAGGGTCGATGTTTATGCGCGTGGTGAAATGGTAAACAGAGAAGCACTTCTTAAAAATATTCATCATCTTTTAACAAACAAGGCAGAACGATGGTATTGGAGTAGTGTTAATTCATTTAACACTTGGGTTGAGTTTATTAGAAGCATTAAAAGTGAATTCCTTCCTCGGAATTATGATTTTATGTTAAAAGAAGAGATTCTTAATCGATTGCAGGGCCGTACGGAAACTTTTACGAATTTCATAACTGAGCTTAAGATATTATTCAGTAGGGCGTACCCTGTATTGGACGAAGCGTTTAAAGTTTACGTAGTGCAAAAGAATATGTTGCCACATTACAGCTACAATCTAGCTATGACAGGTGCAACAACTATAGAAGACATCACGAGTCTATGTAAACGAATAGATGAGGTAAAAATGCTTGCGGAACGTCGATCATATATGTCACAACTACCTCAATCCGTAATGGTTGAGCCATCTTACACATTTAATTCAAACCGACAAGAATCTCATTTTAGAAAACCAATGCGTCACGGAATGGTTGATTGTTTTAATTTAGAGTCCAATTCCAAGGTAGAAAGAGAATTTCAATATCAAGGAAAATGTGCAGATCATAAGAGTTTTTCTCAGGGTGATCAAGTAAATTCGGAAAATATCACAGAACAACAACCAACTTATCGGGAAAACTTTACGTCTAACTGTGTATGCGCTTTCGATGTTAACCGAAACACTAAGTTTTCAAATACCAAACAAAATCTTGAGCTTCAAAACTCAAATGGAAAACTCCTGTGTTGGAATTGTTGCGAGCATGGTCACTCCTACAGAAACTGTGAAAAACCACAACAACAACTCTTTTGCTTTAATTGCGGAAATCCAGGTAAAACAGTTAAAACTTGTGGAAAACATCCAATTTTCAAGATAGGGTATAATAATCCGACAAGTCAAAAAACCGCTTCTAAAGGGCTAAATATTAAATTTAATAGTTCGGGAAACGACGTAGGGGAAGATCGAAAAAGTGGTGCCAGCGAACTTCCGACAACATCCAGGCACAAAACTGTTTGCGAACCGTTGAATGTGTTAGACAGCCAAAATTAAATTTAGAAATTTTATCGTCCACTATTAATTTAGATAAGGATAAAAGACCATATTTGAAAGTTGAGATTTTAGGCCATAAATTAAAGGGTTTAATGGATTCTGGTGCCAGCTGCACCATTCTTGGACTTGGAGGTCTTGAGCTAATAAAAAAATTAAAGTTAGAACAACAACCAATTTCAACAGCTATTAGAACTGTAGATGGAACCGTTCATCCTGCCGTATGTAAGGTCGATATACCATTTCAAGCATTGAACATGACAAAGGTTGTGTCTACATTTGTTATTCCTTCCCTTCCGAAAACCTTAATATTAGGAATAGATTTTTGGGAGCACTTTGGGATCAAACGAAAGCTCTGTGACATAGTAGAAAACTGCAGTTCAATTCAATACGAAAGAAATGAAAACAATGCACACTTAGATCCAATGCAAGTAAAATATCTTGACGCTACCATAAAAAAGTTCAAAGTTTCGGACACAAATACAATTGGGTGTACCAGTTTACACACACATGTTATAGACACAGGCGATGCTAAACCAATTGTAAAGCGAGCATATCCATTATCACCATATCTGCAAAAAGAAGTAGATGCTGAACTAGACCGTATACTCAAATTGGATGTTATAGAAGTTACACAGAGTGAATGGGCGAATCCAATGGTGTGTGTAAGAAAAGCATCTGGGAAAGTTAGATTATGTCTTGATGCTCGAGCACTTAACCAAATAACTGTTAAAGATGCTTACCCACTACCACATATTGGAAGTATTTTAGCGCAAATTCAATCCTCGAAATTTATGTCTACCATAGATCTTTCTGATGCTTTTTGGCAGGTTCCACTCCACCCTTCATCACGTCCAAAAACAGCCTTTATTGTTCCTGGTAGAGGACACTTCATGTTTAAACGTATGCCATTTGGGTTGTGCAATAGTGCACAAACTATTAGTCGTGTTTTAGAAAAATGTTTGAGACACGATTTGGAACCTGAAGTATTCGTCTATATAGATGATATAATAATTACAACAAGTACTTTTGAGAGACATTTACAATTGCTTGCAGAAATAGCTGAGAGATTGGAAGCCGCAAATCTAACGATAAGCTTGGAAAAATCAAAATTTTGTGTTAGGGAAATCAGGTACCTAGGATATGTAATGGACGAAAATGGGCTTTCTCCAGACCCTGAAAAAATTTTACCAATTTTAAACATACCACACCCAAAAAATGTGAAAGATGTCAGAAGATTGTTAGGAATGGCAAATTGGTATCGTAGATTTATAAAAGATTTTTCTATGATAACTGCACCGATAACCGATTTACTAAAGAAAGGTCAAACCAAATTTTTGTGGACAGATGAAGCTCAAACCTCACTAATAAAATTAAAAACTGCTTTGGTATCTGCTCCTGTTTTGATTACACCAAATTTCAAAAAGATATTTACCATCCAATGTGATGCATCCGAATTGGGTGTTGGAGCTATTTTGACTCAAGGAGAAGGAGAAAATGAAGGTGTAATAGCGTATTTTTCTGAGAAATTGAGTCCCACTGAGCGAAAATATTCCGCGACGGAAAGAGAATGTTTGGCAGTCGTCCGATCTATTTACAAATTCCGATCGTATGTCGAAGGTACCAAATTTTTTGTGATATCTGATCACGCTTCACTACGTTGGCTGTTGAATCTGAAAGATCCCACATCTAAATTAGCTCGTTGGTCATTAAAATTACAGGCGTTCGATTTTGAAATCATCCATAGGAAGGGTAAATTAAATGTCGTGGCTGATGCATTGTCTAGGTTAATGGAGGTTGATGAACTCAATATAGAAGATACAGATGAAACTTACAATTCACTTAGAAAAAGTATCATACAAAATCCCGAAAAATACCCCAACTTTCATATAAAAGATAATCATATCTTTAAATTGTGTAGTAAAAATACCAACGCAGAAAGCAGATGGAAATGTTATGTTCCCAAAGACTAACAAATTAAGCTTTTGCAACTATATCATGATAGTCCATTGGGAGGTCATTTGGGAGTATCGAAAACATTTAAGAAAATTCAACAAAAATACTACTGGCCACGTCTATATCGCGAAGTAAAGGAATATGTTAGTCGATGTGATGAATGTCAGGTAAACAAACATTCGAACATTTGTACCAAGGCACCAATGGGAACACAAAAAGAGGTAAATAATCCGTGGGAGGTCATATCAGTAGATTATATGGGACCATTTCCAAGGTCTAAATCAGGTAATCAGTATTTGTTAGCAATCGTAGATGTGTTTAGCAAATTTTGTATTTTAAAACCAACAAAAAAAGCGGAAACTAAATCACTGATTCAAATAATAGAGAATGAAGTTTTTCTTCTGTTTGGGGTACCAAGTACACTTATTTCTGACAATGGAAGCCAGTTTATTTCAAAAGAGTTTAGAAATTTTCTTAGCGAATATAAAGTAAAACATTGGTTAAATCCTGTTTACCATCCTCAGGTAAATCCAACGGAACGTATTAACCGAGTAATATTAGCTAGTGTAAGGTCATATATAAAGGATGATCAAAGAAATTGGGATATCAACATACCAAAAATTGCGTGTGCTATGAGAACTGCTGTGCATGAATCTACAAAGTATACACCGTACTTTATAAATTTTGGTAGAGAAATGGAATTAGGTAAGGATTTAGTGAGAGATGTATCATTAAATGTTGAAGATGGAGAGAGTAGAAGGTCTAGATTGTGTAGAGCTAGAGAATTGGTAGCTCATAACCTAAAGCAAGCTTATGAACGGTACTCAAAACATTACAATCTTCGCACAAGGCCATCTGAATTTTTGATAGGTGAAACTGTTTTGAGGAAGTCGTTTAAGAAGTCGAACCAAGCCGAGTGTTTCAACGCAAAATTGGCTCCGCAGTACATAAAAGCATCTGTAAAGAAGAAACTGGGACAAAGTACATACATCTTGGAAGATCTAGAAGGTAAATACTCAGCAAAATATCATGTTAGTGACATAAAGAAGTACATTAATTGAGAGCAGGATTTAAAAATAAAGCAAACCGATTAATTACTGTGTTTTAATGTGTTTTATGCTTTGTGTTTTAATGTGTTTTATGTTTAAGCTATGTGTTTCAATGTGTTTTGTGTTCGAATTTTGTGTTTTGACGTGTTTTGTAAGCGTATTTGTAATATAAAAAAATATATCTATTATTTCAGTTTACAATTTTTTATTTGTTCAGTCGTTCATTCTAAAATTACATAGTTAGAATAATTTATTATAAAATTTTGGTTACATGCTATTTTTTCACATACCATTTATTAAATTCTAGTGAAACTTTACAAACTAATTTTAGAAAATTAGAAATTTTACAAACTATGTGTTAGGATAGATGTTTTTGTACTATGCTGTAGTTCTTTTTCTTTTAGTTTGTGTTGCATGCATACTTTTCGAAACTCAATAGGTGTTAGGTAAATTAATTCTTTGTTTTTTTGTTGTTAGGATAATTATGTTAAGCTATCTACGGTTGAGGGTTTTTAATCATAAAATTAGCTTAGTTGTTTAGGTGAGAGTGATCCTTGTACGAATTAGCTTGATTCGTTCAAGAAACAGTATATTGTTATATCTGCGTTACTTCAGTTTTTCCAATATACGATCACTTTCTCACTGTGTTGTTAGGATTGTAGTTTTATGTACATGAACTGTTGTGTTCATACATATTGATTTTGTTTTTTTTGTAAGAACGATCCTTAATTCGGCGTCCCACGTCAGATTAAGAGACAGCATTCTGTTGTGTCTGTTTCATCACAGCTTTCTCAGAATGCGATAATCTTCTTATCAGTTGTGTTTGGTTAGGTTTAGTTTCAGGTACATGAACTATATTGTTCATGCACGCTGATTTTGTTTTGTATAAGAATGATCCTTAATTCGGCGTCCCACGTCAGATTAAGAGACAGCATTCTGTTGTGTCTATTTCATCACAGTTTTCTCAGAATGCGATAATCTTCTTATCAGTTGTGTTTTGTTAGGTTTAGTTTCAGGTACATGAATTATGTTGTTCATGCACGCCGATTTTGTTTTCGTAAGGATGATCCTTAGTTTGGCGTTACAGTCAGATTAAGAGACAGCATTCTGTTGTGTCTGTTTCATCACAGTTTCTCAGAATGCGATAATCTTCTTATTAGTTGTGTTTTTGTTAGGTTTAGTTCCAGGTGCATGGATTGTTTTGTTCATGCATGTTGATTTTGTTTTCCGTAAGAACGATCCTTAATCCGGTGTCACTCGTCAGATTAAGAGACAGTATTCTGTTGTGTCTGTTTTATCACAGTTTCTCAGAATGCGATAATCTTCTTATTAGTTGTTAATTTTGGTTTTTGGTTAGCTTAAGTTTTGGGTGTTTGTTCCTACCTTAAAATAATTCATGTTATAAAATTTTGTCGAGAAAAATATAATGGCTAGATTTAGTCGCGGTCATGCAATGTTGATATAAATAACGTAAGTTTTTTTTTTGAGTACGATTCTGTGGTGTTGTTTTACATAGTTGTTTTGAGTTCATAGTGGTTTTGGTGAAACGGTAGACATACATTGCATGTGGACTTTTGAGAACATTTTCGATACTGTGGTTGTTATTTTTGGTTTTGGTTCTGGTTAACATCGAAAATGTTCTCAAAAATTCTACAAAAGGTGTGATGTAACGCGGTAATAAATAATCTGATCGACGGATTATTTTATAAAAATTTACTAACTTATAATTAAAAAATATCCACACATTTTCTGTTGTGATTGTTTAACGTAATTTATTCGCCTAAATGTTTGCTTAAATTTGCTTTTGTTGTATTTTAAATTCATTGATATATTGATTAATAAAGTTCAAACCTATTATTTAAATTTTAAATCGATTAACGTTTGTTGTGTTTTTTTGTAGAAGAAGTAATTTTAATTTGATTTATATAAATTTGCTGATTTCTTTTGAATAAATAATATTGTAAAACCAATTGTAAAACCTAGATTTAGAAAACAAACAAAGAAAAAATGAAAATACAACACATACCATTTAAAATAAAAACAAAAAGAGAAAAACTATAATCAAATGATTCATCGGTTCATCAATTAATATCAAAAACTGCTATTTTTTGGATATTTTATATTTGTTTGCAAGTAAATGTTTCAAGAAAATAAACAAAAACAACCAACAGATGGTGTAACTAGGTGGTGCTCTGTTTAAGCGAGATGTTGTCAGAAGTTGAAAGATCGAACTAAGAAATAATAGTTGGCCGTAGTTATGTTTATAAACTCTACTTTGGGAAGTTTGGAAGTCGTTGAGGTAATCTATCACTTTGAATGGGAAGTTGAAGAAATAGTTAAAGTTAAAACCGACATATGCCTGTACAACGAAAATAGCTCAAGTCGTCAAAGTGGCCAACTAACAAAAAATAAACAATCGAGGGGAAATTTATTACAAAAAATATTATGTTGATGGATGGAGAAATATGGGTATATATAGCTGATAAAAGTTACCGATCAGTCTATTCGTTTTTGGCGTTCACCAGCAACAGTTTATTCGTTTTGGGCGTTGAACTGCAACACATCAAATTTGGCTGCAATATATTTTGAGAAATATTTTTGAAGAGAAGAAAAAACTACATGAAGAACGACGCATGCCGCATCAACATTATAAGTATTTGCTTATATTATTTTTATATATTTGTGTTTTAATTTATCAAAATAATTTATTTATTTATTTGTGATTAATAGATTTTGTTTTGTCTGTTTAAATTATTAATTAATTTTAAATTAATTTGTGAATCTTAAGAAATTATAGTTGATTAAATTGGGAAAATAATTGTTGAAATTTAATTTATTTTGTTTTTCTTTTTTAATTGTGTTTGTGTGTTTTTTAGATAGTGCTGTTTTGTGTTGTGCTTAAAGAAAAAAAGTTAAAGAAACCGCTTCGTCAGAGCATATTTGACAAAGGCCCGTCCCACCTATAAAAATAAATATAGCGCTGCGTGGAAGGTGACGTTACAAGGTCGGCTATTCGATATCGTACTTCGATTTGGCTTGTTTCCTATTGCTTCTAGTGATTGAAACCGTTTTTCCATGAACAACAAAAAATGATTCAAATTTTGACTCCTTTTTGGGTCTTCTAACGTTGTTTCATAAATTTTGATGGTTTCGCAATCTAATTTCTTCATAAGTATATGTATTATTAACGCATCAAATTTTGCTTCATCCGAAAGTATACTATTGATGTTGTGAATGGCTTCTCTTGTCGTGTCGTGCATTGTTCTAACGCCTGCCGCGGTTTCTACTACCAAATTTGGTTGATTTATTAGTAGGTTAAAATATGTTGCCGCTAGAACTCGTTCGTTGTTAAAGCGATTATTTAATATGTCCCAAGCGAGTGCATAGTTTTCCGCTGTTGATTCCAAATGGTTTATTATCCGAGCCGCTGAACCTCCTAAATGACTCTTTAAATAGTTGATCCTGTGAGTATCCGTCAACAATTGGTTTTTATGTACCAATTTTTCAAATGTATCAGCAAAACTTTTCCACTTCATATTGTCACCATAAAAATGTGGGATTTCTATGACTGGTAATCGAATATCTATTGACTTGGTGTTGTTGTTGCTGTCGGTTTCCATTTTTGTTGTTATCTTTATCACTGTTTGATCATGTGCCCGCTTACAGTTGTTGAAGTAATTTTCTTTGAAATATTTTAATTCTATTTCATTTTCTTCTGAAGCCTCTAGGTTAATTTTTTCGTCGAGGTTCATGATTTGTTCCATCAACTTTTCTAAATATCTTAATGCAAGCTGAAGTGCTTGTTTTGGCTCTTGTTGCGCTAATGCGTCTTCAGCTGCTTCTATTTCCCTGTAAAGGGCTCTCATCTTAATATTTTGGAGTTCTAACACCTGCTCGAACTCTTTCCTGTCTGTAGTGTTAGAACTTCTTCCATCTCCTATTGTTGTTTTTTCTGACGATGTGAATGTTGGAAATTGCGTTTCGTCCCCCGTTGTTGACTGTTTCGGGGTAGTTGGTGGCCCGTTGTTTAATCTTTTACGCATGTCATCGATTAGAAAGTCGTAAGTTTCCACTGTCTTACGCCTAATTTCGAAATAATCATGGTTGTTCTCTAACGGTGGCTGCATTGCTCGGATGGCGTCATCTGTAGCAACAAAATCACTGTATGTTGTCCTTAGTGTAGCTATTTTTGTTTCTAAATAGCTTATTGTTTTACGGTTGCTGCCGTCTTTCCGATAGTTCGTATTTAATTGATCTATCTTCTGGGCTGCTTTATTCTGTTTCAGTAACAGATCTTGTAAGCTCGTCATTGCTGCTTGGTTGGTAAATGCAGTGGCTTAAATGTGCCTGTTTGTTGAATATTGATGATCTGCGCTATGTGCGGTTTGAGCCCTAGTTGATTGATGGCTCGTGTCAGTGCCTGTTGTTGGTTGGTTGTTCCGGAATTTTGTAGTACCCGTTGGATGTTCAGCTTCAACGCCTGTTGTTGGTTGGCTTCGCTATTTTATAGTATCCGTTGGATGTTCTGCGACTTGAGTTTGATGGCTCAGCTTCAGCGTCTGTTGTTGGTTGGCTTTGCTATTTTATAGTACCCGTTGGCTGTACTACAGTATTCTAGTATTTTCTTAGGTGCCCGTTGTTTTTTGGCTTCGAAGGACCAATGATTTATTCTATATCAGAATAAACACAATTCGATTTTAGTGGATTGTTATCCGCTCGCCTCTGGTGGGTGCTATGACAATAACAATATAATCCCAACGGTTTATTCTTAATCAGAATAAACACAATTCGATTATTAGTGGATTGTTATCCGCTCGCCTCTGGTGGGTGCTATGACAATAACAATAATTCGATAGTTGTTCGTATGAAACTATATTTTATTCATTTAAAATTGTGGTTTATATACAAATTGGTATACATTGATTATACCAACAAATAAGTACTTAAAACTAAAATTGCTGATGTTCTGTATATTGCCCAAATAGCAATTTTGTGTTAACTTACATAATTTAATATATTTTAAATATTTACAAATTGCAAATTCAATATAATTATAAATTCTGATTGCCAATTTATTGTCTTTTACTTTATTATGTGTTTGGAAATAACAAAGTTCAAGATAATAAATTGGAGTTCATTTGAATATGTTCACCTAAGACTGAACACTAGTTAAGAAATTAGAAAGTAGATGGCTTTTAAAAAATTACTTTCGTCACTAGGTACGAAAGTAATTCGTATAGGTTTTTTTATCACCGGTGACGAAAAAGAAGTTTTCGATTCAATGAACAAACATCGAAAGTAGATTTTTTATGTTGGGTAGCAGAAAATAGTATATTAAGAAACTAGTTTCATAATCGACGATTTTATCGCACGCAATCTGTTTAGAAAACGACCCGCGCAGCGGGGAGTTTTCTAAAGGATAAGTGCGATAAAACGTCTTATGGAACGAGTTTTTTATACTATTTTTTTCTATTTTGCATTTTTTGTCTTGAAATTTAAAAAAATATTTTTTATGTTTTAAAGTTTTAAAGAAAATTTCTATTCAAAATAGTAAGCTCTGCGTTTCATCATATTTCTATATATTTTTTTGTTGCAAAACTAGCTTTCATAAAATGAGTATTTTATTAAAATATAGTCAATTTGATATTTTGTTATTATTACTAATTATTTTAATTAATTAAAATATTTAACACTAATTTAGATTATTTTTTAATAATAAGATTAAATAATAAGAATAATTTTATTTATATAATTATTCGTTTTAACTTTCACTGACGTTTGTATGACCAATGTGACCAACCTTGAAAAACAAAACTTTGCGTATCTTAATGAAGGCCATTTCGATACGCATTTGAGTATCGAAATGACTTTATTTTAGACGCAAAATAGAAAAATAAATTTTTCTTTCTCATATTACATCATCACATTGAATAACCAAATAAATAATGAAATCAAAACACTTCGATATAAAACAAATAAACAATTTAATTCCTTTATAAGAAAAATACTTTACATTCTCTTTATTTACAAACATTTAGAATATTTTTTGTTTTAATTTTTTTATTAAATTAGGAACACTTATGTACATTTGTACTATCTAATTTGATTTTAAAAATTATATTGAACAACAAAACACAGC
>CAVNZG010000763.1:181344-281723 GCA_963693315.1 Diogma glabrata
CACGAGTAGTGACGCTGTTTGATGGGGACGGCCGTTCCCACATCAATCACATGTTCTAACAAGTGTGTTTGACCCAGACCCATTTTCGAAAAAGATGGTAGAAGCTGAATAGCGTCTTGTAAGTGCTGTTGATTGTCCATAGACAACTCTGACATAATAGGCTCCGTAGTCGTTAAAGTTGGTACTTTAAATATTGGGTTAAACAATCCAAAAGCATTAGCGAAATCTATACCCAAGTATAGGTCTTGAGTTAGGGATGGATAACGAAAACGTCCATGGATCTGATTTGGTTCATAAACGAAATTTTAGTATTTACAAATCCCAAGATCTTTTGTCTTTGTCCATCAGCAGTACGAACTACTGCGGATGAATAAGTATGAAGGTCTGGTATTTGCATAATTTCTTTAGCAAAATCACCACCAATTACCGTCAAGGACGCTCCGCTATCCAACAATCCGGCGTGTTGTTTACCCAATATTGAAACGGTGGCATAAGATCGTACATCGTTGGCCAATTTCACAATAGAGGAAATGGTTTGAGATTTAAACAAACGTCGGTGTTGCCAATAAGCCCGAGAACGGAGTGCAGAGCGCGATGGCATTCTTAAAATTGACAGTGAATCAATAAATATGCTTGAGCGCAACTTCATATAATCGGTCAGTTGTTGCTGAAATGATTTAATCAGAGTTGAGAACGAGCGTGGTTCAATGATATTGGGTGTTCGTTTTAGCAGTTTCAAATTTGTATCATGAGTTGGTGTGATAACATCTAGAAGAGTGTTTTCAACTTGTACCACAGGTGTGAAGGCATTTGAATTTCTATTAGGTTCGTTATTGATCGAAATATTGACAGGTGATGTGTCCAAAGAGTTACCTAATAATTTGGATGTTGAGGCTTGATACGTCAATGTACTGTACAGACCATCATTGGTCCCATCAGTCGGAAAATGATCGTTCGAATTGGCAGAGGACAATCTCGAAATTGAATCAGGAAATAAATTAATGTTAGTATCGGATGATATCATGTATTTGGAATCAGGTGATGCAACAACTTTAGAATCCGGTGATTCTAAGCCTGGTTCAGGGAGCGAAAAAAGGTGTTGGGATTCTGGCCCCATCTTCGGTTTCCCTGACAATGATCACAATTGGGACAAACAACATCATCCCTACCACAACCCCAACAGAACAATCGTTGTGGTTCACGAGTTTCGTGCCAACGATGACCAAGTTTTTACAATTCCAACAGGTGGTGGAATTGGTTAATCGTTTCATAGAAGGAGCCGGCTGAATATCCGCCAATTCATTTGATGGTCGATCGGAAGGAAGTTCGCTAATTCTCACTTGGAAGAATTCGTGCTCAACGTCCACCTCAGACACCGGTCTAGGAGATCGATAATTATAATCACGAGGTTTCGAGATCGGTTCTGCCCACAGCTTTCTCTATCCCTACACAGCTGTTGAAGATATTCCAAACCATAAACGGTTACATATAGTAATTCTCGCCGTATCTCAATTCATAGATTATTTCGGATCAACGACAACAGTTCAGCACCAGCCATCGGTATCACCAATTGATCAGATAAGCGGTATAGTGACTGTAGAAAATTTTCTGGCCCTCATTCTTTCCTTTATCTCTTCATCCGTTTGTCTATCCCGAAACTCAAACACGTAGAGCATGACAAATGTCATTCCATATAAGCTGACGATTATCACGATAGTATCGCCAGAACCATTCAGCTGCTCTATCAGTTAATAGTAGATATAAGTTACGTGCGATTATGGAAAAATCGCTTAGAAAACACATCTCGGTCAATCTCTCCACTCTAAAGATGAACGCTTCCACATCCAGACCACCAGGTCTGCGGTAAACGTGAGATTCCAATTACGTATGGTGGTTGAGCATTGATCGAACTTTTTTTTTTTTTTTTTTTTTTATTGGAAGTTAGGCATGTTTAGTGTTAATATAATTCTGATATTCTCTGAATATCCGAAGATACCATGCCAACTAGGGATTATAATCAATTGAGATTTAAGTTTCTTTTAGAAATTTATGAACGTTGACTTTGAACTTTTGAGGGTAAAGGTTATCAGGGAAAACCCACGAAGGTAATGAATTCCAGAGATGAGAGACTCTGTTGAAAAAGTCGCGCTGGAAGGCTACTGTTCTACATCTAATTATTTGAACCGTAAAAGGATGGGCCGCTACCGATGCTCTGGTATGACGCGATAGGTTTGCAGGCTTAGGTAAAATCGATTTGATCTCTTCAGAAACCCGTTCATCCATGATATATTTGAAGAAAATCGTCAAATCAGCAAAAATGCGGTTTAATTCTGATAGGAGCAGGATGAGACTCAGCAAATATTGGTTGTGCGGGTGGATCATATCGGGGTACCAAATCTTCTCTTATGGAGTGTACCGACGGAGCCGATTGACGAAACGGAGAGAAGTGAGATTCCGCAATTGGTTCTTCTCGTGCAGAAGAACGGTTTAGACCCATTGAATCTCTAATTGCGGCCATTTCCTGGTCTAGCTGAGTATGTATGGTTTTATGTGCATCTCGCAACATGGCCGCAGCTCCTGCTTGTTCAAGACTTCTTCGTGGAAACCTTTGCAGATCAGCGCACACACAAGCGATTCTGCACAGCGGGCAGGTATTATTTTGCAGCAGCCAGTCGTTAAGACACATATCATGAAACAAGTGATTACAACGAGTCAAATTTTTTACATCAGCAGGCACAATCTCTCCCTGGCACACCGCACAGCTATTGGTCGTATCCGAGACATTACTTTGATTAGGTGCTGACATGGTAATTGACAATTCAAACAGTTGTGCAATACTTTGATGAAAATTCGCTTATTGTTACTTAGCGGGATAGACCGAAGGCAAAAATGTTTGTAGGGTAAAGAGAAAACTGGTATGCTACACTATTGTAGACGGTGGAATTTCGAAACAAAAGTTTTGCAATACAGCGATTGAAGGATCTACACTCAAAAAAAATTTTAGTAGAAATTAAAAATTTTGATGTACAATCAACTTAAAATTGTTATAAAAATTAGTCAATAAATTAGTGTTATCATTTTTATTATTCAACATTTAGAATTTTAACAACATTCAGTAATATTACTTTAATTTGAAAAAAATTTAATTTGATTACTTCGCATTTAAAATTTATAATTTATAAAGTAGTTATTTTTATAAATGATTCATATTATTTATCCACAATTGTAGTTAATTCGATATACTTAATGTAGTTAATTTAAAATTTGTTTTAGGTTAATCTTACTAGTCTTTTGGTTTATTTTGCTACGGTCGTTTTTTTATTTGTATGACAGATGTGTTATAAATTTTAGAACGAAAATTGTTATGAAATATACTTTGAGACTTGAGAGTCTCCTTTATTTTCTAATCCCTTTATTTTGTGTTTTTCTTTTAAAAATAAATAAAACGCAAAAAATCAATTCCAAACTAAAACAAAAGTAGTTTATTTAATTATTCCAATTCAAAATTCAATTAAATCAAATTCAATCCAATTCAACATTTATAAAATTCAGTTATTTTTTTTAAAATTAAAAAGTACATTTGATAAACTAGATGCTGTTGTGTCACTTGGCAAATAAATATCATAAAGATATTGCTGAATAAATGTCCATATCAGCTCAGATTCGCATGGGTATTTTAAGTTAAATACCTGGAAAATTTTAAATGTGACATCTACAGCTTTTGGAATCGAAATTTGGAATTTAAATTTGATAAAATCAAAGAAAACATAAAAATCTTTTAGATTGTTTAAATCTTCACCGACCGCTATAATTATAGGCTGCATTGTCATTTTCAGTTTTAAATATTTTTCCTTTATTTTATCTACTGTTCCTTGAGCATCGTTCTGCGTTTTAACGTTTAGAATTACACTTAATTGTGAACCGGTAATGGAAGGTTGCCAAATCCTTTTATTTAATGAAATTTTCTTCGGTTTCAATAGGCCCGCCAGTAAGTAATTGATAAGAAATCCTGGTTTTCTTTAAAATTGAAACAAAAACTGTTATTTTAAGATCAGAAATAAATTAAATGATTTTATCATTACCTTCAATCTTGTCATTCCAATTTTCATACTGTGGTTTAACAGCTTTATTTTTTATGGATTTAAAAATCAGTTTAGCTTTTCCCCTTATAATTATTCCATTTATTTAGTAAACTGTTTTCCTTACCAGAATATAAAAGGACAAAATTGGTTTCCACTAAATTGTGACCCAAAGAGTTAGTATATAATGGCCACATTTCAATAATATCAGCTGTTTGTGATTTCAAAATGTATTTTCTTCGATAGTTGAAAGTTAAACGCCAACGCTCTGTTACATCTACCCAAGGTTCAATATTATGTTTTATTAACCACATTCTATGTGTTTTATCATCTTTAAATAAAATCAAATTTTAAAACTATCAAGTAATAACTAATTTATGTTTTACCTCAAAGTTAAAACTTACCATTGTTGTCATTATCAAAAATACTTTCTTCAACACTTGAACTTACATGTTTTTAAAAGTAAGACTATCTTTGTGTTGAGGTGAGTTTTTGCTTGAAGCGCCCATTAAAGATGTCAAGCTTCCTTAATTTGGCCATTTCATTTACGTTTTTATCGTATAATGCTCCACGAGCATTTTTATTTCCTTTTCGTGGGATAAACCAAAGTTCCTTTGTAACATACAGATATATTTTAATGGTTATGAAAAATTAAAGTGGTGTAACATAATACTTACTATATTCTCATTAGGAAATCTTATTTTTATTAGTTTTGAAGTGGCATCAATCTCTGTATTGGTCATTCTTCGTTTAAAATTGGTAATAAATAATTTAACAAACGTATCTACAATTTTTTTCTATGATTACCATGGTCCATGTTTAAAAATTAAAATGATTACAAAAGAAAAGAGAAATATTATTAATTCGATATCCTTGATTTTCAGATGAAAAGTTTGGATAGAGTTGAATTAATCTAAAATTAAAAACATTTTATTAAGTTATAGTGGAAGTGGGGTTTTCACAATTTTAATACTAATTTAATATTTGAAATAGAGGTATTGTAAAATTAAAATATTTAAAAAAAAAAAAAAAAAAAAAAATGAGCAATTCCATTTAAATCAAAAGCACAAAACAAAAGAAAACCATCAATGACACATAACGAGACAAGCCAAAGTTCTGCCAGTCAGAATAAATTTAGATTTGGATGTGTGCACTCAGACAAAGACACTAAATAAGCGTTCTACATCGGAAATACCAAATAGCCATTCTTTGATAGACAACAAAAACAGTTTCAGTCCTTCGTGAAACTTTACCTTTCTAATAATTTCGGGCAGCGAGTTAAATAAATACGGTGCAATAGCTAAAAAATATCTTCAAACGTTTTCTATCCTGAATTTAGGTACGATAAACATACCAAGATTATTGCTACGAATATTATGTTGTTCCGAATGTCGAATAATGTAATTTCCACTTTTGAAATAAAAAATTCGTAAAACTTTAAATACGTATAGATGACGTAAGGGCAATATTTCGCAACTTTTAAATAGTGGAAAAGATGGTTCCATTTTTTTTTTACCCAAAATTACCCTAATACAATGTTTCTGAACAATTAATAATGGTTTTAGCGTGGTCTTATAAATTCCTCCCCAACACGGTATACCATATTCAAATTTTGATTGAATAAAAGCGTAGTAAAATGTCTTAAGTACGCCAATAGGACAAACTTTTTTAAGTATATAAATTTGTCTCAAGGTGGAACAAAAATATTTTTTTAGATAATATTCGTAATTAGATGATATTCGTCAAAATTAGTATTGTTGTTGTAGGAATCCACAAGAGAGCACCCAATAATCTTGTTGTTTATAAAATCATCAAAAAAATCGTTTAGTGATTGTGAATCGCTTATGTGTTCATCACTTGATACAAGTGACAAACAGCTAGATCGAGCGTCTGGAGTTCCACCATAACCAGTTTGCATTGATCTGTTATTTAAATTACGGCAATCAATCCCCTAAAATAGAATTGAACGCAAGTTTGTAAATCAATTGATTCAAGTATATAAAAAAATGAAAATCGTGAATAGGTACCATTGTAGTTCTCCATTCAATAAAATTATTAATGAAATCGATGCGATAGCCGATTTCATCATCCGTAAATATCATTTTCACATCTACATAGTTCATGACTTTAAGCGTTTGAAGGGAACATCTTTTCACTGTAATTATAATTTAAATTAAAAGAAATTTACTTTACACAAATAGCGTTACTCAGTGTATATAAAGATAGAGATTTACATAAATTTTTTTGGAACACTTCTTCTTCCATATTCCAGTTTTTGATGATCAGTTTTTTAAAATCGGTGACCGTACTTTCTTTACCACTAATTTGTTGAACCATATTATTAACATTTAAACCACTCATACAAATAAAATTATCGTTAACAAAAGCTTCTTCGCTAGATAATACTTCGCCATTATCTACCAAGTGGTTTTCTTCCAATATTTCACTTGTATTTAATGACATTTTTTTTCAAAATAAATTTATATATCCATACAATCACTTTATCTATACACTACAGGAATTCACAGTTTAATGAAACTCGAGTCAAATGAATCGTTTTAAAATTGATAAAGAGACAAAAGAGAGAGAAACAGAGAGATAATTTTAAATAATTTAGTAGAATTTATAACATTGTAGTCTAGGAGCCCGCCGACATAAACAGTAACTCATAAATACTCTTCTATAATTTTTTGTGTGGCTTAATTACGCCTAGTCTACCACTTTTTTTCTCTATCATAATTTTCTTAGTCGCGGCTTTTTCTCTCCAGTAATTTTTAAACTTGTCAATACAGTATTAAGCTAAAAATTTATAGAAACTCTATTTTTAAGAGATTTAATACTAAGAGAAATTCATGAATCGCGAGAGAAAAAACTTGTCCGACAAAAATTTCGGTACGTTAAAGGTGTCTACCGAGTGAAACATGTAATAATAACAATTTCGAAAAATTTATGGATAACCACCTGATTTTTATGCAAAATGCTTCAAAAAGGTATGTAAAATCACGTCCTTACATCGTCCGACAAGACAGATTTACCAATTTTAAAGTCCGACAAGCGGACATTGATATTTTCACGGCGACCTAAAATTTATTCATAACAATTTCCGCTTTTGATTTTCGGCTGTTAAATAAAGCCTACAAGGAGGTGAATAAGTTGTCCGACAGTAAAATATTACCATTTTCATAAAAATCGAACAAATTGTTATTTTTCAATTGAAAATCCGCGAAGGTTTACAGTATTTGCGTTTGTGAGCGTAAATACAGCATACTTCCACATAACCAGCTGTTTTTTACAGGATTACTAAAAAAAGGTATGTAGAATCCAATTATTTAATTGTCGGACACGATATATTCTCCGATTTTCCAGTCCGACGCATGGAAATTATAGATTTTATGAAGCTTCAAATTTTTTGATGAAATTCTTTTTTGATCTTTTTTATTTATATTTTGTAATTGCTATTATAGTACATTATGACGCAAGGACGTAAAGTGGATGGACGTTGATTAACAATAAGTATTATTATTATTGGTTTGATGGTCCCCAAAGTCCTTCATTTGAAGATATATGAAAAACAGTTATGAAAACTATAAATTTCAGTAACCCCTTATTGATCAATCTGTTCATTTTTACGCCACAGTTTTCCATAGATTTTCACATTTTTTCATAATTTTTCAGTTTTTCCTGTTCATTTTCGTTTTTTTTCATAGTTCCTCACAGATTTTCTCAATTTCTTAAAAATTCATTTCTTATCGAGAAAATTACCTCAAAAAATTACCTTTTTAATTTTTAGATTAGAAAATAGGGTAGGTGGTTTTTTCGAAATTTGTTGGCCAGATTCTGAAAGAGTCCTCTAGAAAATACCCTCCTATGGATTATTAAATATTTCTAAGCATCAGTAACAAAGTTGTCTGTGCTTAAAGTTATCGGACAAAAACGGATAGATTTGGTAGATAAGAGTTAATATGCGTTTCACTATTTAATGTTTCATTTACTATAGCTTTTAAAAATCAATAATTATCCAGATTTCAATGATGATAACGAGGATGATGAGTCAAACGATAACAGTAGCACCGATGAAGAGAGTTCAACTGATAATGACTCTGATGAAGAGTAAAAAAAAATTTTTTTTCACGTTTCTTCATATATATATATATTTTTTTTTTAATGAAATTGTTAATAAAAGTTCCTATTATTAGTTTAATACATGTTTTTTACTATTCACATTCCTTACCATTCATTTATTATTGTAATTAATGAAACTAAAATTATTTATTAACTTGGAAAAAAGAAAGTATTGAAATGATGTTGTCGATCGATGTTTTTTTGTCGGACTATTGATTTGGCACGAAATATTTGTCCGCCACTTGTAATACACGGTAAGTTTTGCTCTATAATATGTTAATTTCTTTTTGTCCGACGGTTATGAATAAATTTTAGGTCGCCGTGAAAATGTCAATGTCCGCTTATCGGACTTTAAAATTGGTAAATCTGTCTTGTCGGACGATGTAAGGACGTGATTTTACATCCTTTTTGAAGCATTTTTCATAATAATCAGGTGGTTATCCATAAATTTTTCGAAATTGTTATTATTACATGTTTCACTCGGCAGGCACCCTTAACGTACCGAAATTTTTGTCGGACAAGTTTTTTCTCTCGCGATTCATGAATTTCTCTTGGTATTAAATCTTTTAAAAATAGAGTATCTATAAATTTTTAGCTTAATACGGTATTGACAAGTTTAAAAATTACTGGGGAGAAAAAGCCGCGACTAAGAAAATTACGATAAGAGAAAAAAAAGTGGTAGACTAGGCGTAATTAAGCCACACAAAAAATTATAGAAGAGTATTTATGAGTTGCTGTTTATGTCGGCGGGCTCCCAGACTATTGTTATTATTTACACTAAAAATTTTTTGTTTACTTAAATATTGTAATAATTTTGAAAACTGAATTGTTCTTAGTTTCACAACTATAGTAATAGAGTTTGCATTCCCGAGAAAATTTGCTTCATAAAATCCGAGAATTCCCCGTAATTTATAATTAAATACAACAAAAGTTATATTTTTAATATCAATATTTACAGTTGTGTGTGCTCACGTGCATCTTTATTTCAGTCAAGAAGTGAACCAATTTTAAATGTTTAAGGTAATTATCCAAACTTGCAATTTGAACACTGCATTTAAAACAATTTAACACCATTTTAATAAAGTCAATTAAACTATGGTCTCTTTTAATTTAAGTTTGAATATATCTTTTGGTTTTTTATAAAATTTAAAATGCGCAAGGAAATTGTTTCTTTAATTATATTATATTATATGTACATAAGTATATATACATTATACAAACGTAGTTTACTTTGACGTTTCAATAATGATTATAGCAGTCTAAGATCCGAGTATAGAACGACCTTCACCGAACTGGTTAATGGATGAAAAGTATTTTATATTAAATTAAATATGTTAATAAATATATTGCAAGTGGGTTGCCTAAAAAATTTCGGTCCAGAATATGATTAATTAAAAATTTAAAAATTAATTTTTTTTAAATATTTCACCGTTTCGGTTAATAGACAAATGACATACCAATCAAAAGTATGAAGCTTTTAGAATATGCAAACGATAGGTTGTCTATTTTTTTCCCGTCATAACTTAGGGTTGGCAGGTATAAAAAGGCAGATCGAAATTAGTAATTTGCACCGGTCTGGTTAATGAATAAATTTTATGTCAAAATAAAGATTATTTTATTACAAACACGGTGATGTAGGGTTGTCTGCAAAAAATCAGTCCTGAATTAGGGTTGTCGAGTTTTAAAAAGTGCAATATTCCTACGAGTGAATACGTGCGACAGAGAGGTTCCAGCGAACTTTTTGTCTGTGAAAATAAAAAGGATAGCGATAGACTCGTAAATGCTGCGCATTATTTTGGAACAGCTTGCCACAACATTCAGAATTGAATTGAAAACTATTAACCAGTTTAATGCACAGAAACATTGTCTTTCGTTTCGTTCTTTATACATTCAAATAACATCTAGAATTATTATTTACAGCTAACGTATATTGTATAATTTAGTATGTATAACTTATTTACATTTCAAATATGAATTAAATAAATTTAGAATACAAGAAAAAATTTCAGTTTCATTTTTATCGCAATGGATAACTAATTGCAGCAAATAATTTGTGTTTAATACAGGTGCGTAATAATCAAAGTAACTCGAAATTTTAAGGTAATTTTAATTATAATATGTATAGATAAATATTAAATAATTTATATGAATAAAAAAATAAAATCAGTTTTATTTTAAGAAAATATTTAGGCAATATTTAATATTTTACTTAAATACATATTTAATAAATATTTATTTTATTATATTAATTATTATTTCGTTTAGTATTATAAAAAAGGAAATTACTTCGGTCTGAAAGACCTAAGTATTACATTCATGAGCTCAAAGTCAAATTCTTACCCCCACTTTTTTTGACATTTCTCGACGTTTTAGGACCTCCTGGTTCTAAAAAAGCAAAAAAAAAAAATGTATGTCTGTCTGCCGGCCGTCCGGCCGCCGTCATTACCTACGCTGCAGGGAAAACCGCTGGAGGGATTTCAAAAAATTTTTTTTCTAAAAATAGGTTTACTCAAGGGACAGGTCCGAAAGGACGCTGTGTTCGATAACTGTACCGGAAGTGTGTCAAAAAAATTATTATGTGTGTTAAGAATAGCAAATTTTCATATTTTTGGCTTAAAAAACGTTCATTTTAAGTGATTACGAGGAGGAACATTAAATTTGGAGAGATCTTGATGGTAGGGATTGGTATGTGAGATCAAAAACTAGATTATTGCATTATAAGTTTGTCAAAACAATGTTGTCAAGTGTGTCAAAAGAGAGATTTTTATTTATTTTTTTCCCTAATTTTTTGGAAAAAAAATAAAATTAATTGTTTGTTTGAAATGAGATTTTATTATTATTATTGAGAATTATGGCATTATAAGTTTGTCAAAAAAATGTTGTCAAGTGTGTCAAAAGAGAGATTTTTGTTTATATTTTTACCTAATTTTTTGGAAAAAAAATAAAATTGATTGTGTGTTAGAATAGTAGTTTAATCAATGAGTGAATAATGAAGTAGTTTATTCTCAAGCAAAAGTTTAAAATTTGAGCGAGGCACGAGCGAGAATTTTAATTTGCGAGAGAATAAAATTCATTATTCACGAATCGATTACAATACTTTATTCTCTGACAAAGATTTTATTATAAAAAAGAATTGTGTATTATAAAAAATAAAAACATTTTCTTCAATTAAAACAATAAATCTTTATTGTTTTAATTGATAAATCAAATTTCTTAATAAAAAAACCCTGATGATAAAAAACGCCCTTCTCATACAATCAACCAAGTTCAACTAAACGAAATAAGAGAATTTATTAAAATTTGATTTTTGAACAAAACTTATCAAAGCAGTTGTGATTATAATTTGAAAATAATTTTAATGAAATCAAAACAATTTGACCAATTGGAACCATACCAATTGAATAAAATTTTCATTAGGCAATAGGTTAAGTTCATTAGGTTATAGGTTAGAAAACAATACAATAATACATACTATTATTATTGAAAAAACATACAAATAAAGCTGATATAATTAAATGGAAGAGAATAAATGAGATTTTATTATTATTATTGAGAATTATGGCATTATAAGTTTGTCAAAAAAATGTTGTCAAGTGTGTCAAAAATGATTTCATTCATTTTTTAGCCAATTTTTAATTTTGGCAAAAGTTTTAATTTTTGATTTTGTAAGAATTTTTGGAATATTTTTAGAATTGTGAAAAATTTTTAATTTTTGATTTTATTATAATTTTTGGAATTTTGAAAAAATTTTCAATATTTGATTTTGTAATAATTTTTGCAATATTTTTAGAATTTTGGAAAAGTTTGAATTTTTAAGAATTTTTGAAATATTTTTGGAATTTAGAAAATATTTAAATATTTGATTTGATTCTAATTTTTGGTATATTTTTGGAATTTTGAAAGAGTTTGATTTTATTTAATTTAACAATATTTTTGGAATTTTGCTTATAATTTTCCGGCAACGCATTGATGTTTCGTGTTAGTTTTGTAATAAATTTTCAAACAGAGATAAAAAATACTTGTACTTTAACAAAGAGTTATGTTTGATATACATCGCTGCCCAAAGCTAAAAACCATGTCCTCATAAAAGTTTTTTGCCGAAAACTATATCAAAATCCTTTACCCAGACCGAAGTCTTGATATCTCAGAGCTGTGAGATTTCAGCCCCTCCATATTTTCGCATACAATTTGAATGTCAAAATCTTGTTTATGAGCAGCATACTCGTCATTTTAATACAAATAGAAATCAATGTCAACCTTAATAAAAAATGATACTAGTTAAATCCAAACCTAAGTTCAGGAAAATTTATTTAACTTACTAGTTTAAATTAATTCACAGAAGTTAAAACAGTCTAATCTCTTAGAAAATCTGCAACTCTATCGCTTAGAAATTCAATGTAGATCAGCTGATTTCTTCTTCCATTGAAAGTTGCATGCCACTTCATTTCTTCATCTCTTGTAGCAAAATGTACTATTTCACAAATGTATTGCACGCGAAAATAGCGATTATTAAAAAAAAATGTGTTGGCACGCCAATAAAATTCAGTTGCGAGCCCTGGATATACCAATATTGATTAAATTTAACATAAATCAAGAATAAGCCATAATTTATGAATCTACCTTGAATCACTTTGAAATTTTAGAAATTGAGTTAAAAAAATTTGATTGTTATCCATTGCGATTAAAATGAAACTAAAATTTTTTCTTGTATTCTAAATTTATTTAATTCATATTTGAAATGTAAATAAGTTGTATATACTAAATTATACAATATACGTTAACTGTAAATAATAATTCTAGATGTTATTTGAATGTATAAAGAACGAAACGAAAGACAATGTTTCTGTGCATTAAACTGGTTAATAGTTTTCAATTCAATTCTGAATGTTGTGGCAAGCTGTTCCAAAATAATGCGCAGCATTTACGAGTATCCTTTTTATTTTCACAGACAAAAAGTTCGCTGGAACCTCTCTGTCGCACGTATTCACTCGTAGGAATATTGCACTTTTTAAAACTCGACAACCCTAATTCAGGACTGATTTTTTGCAGACAACCCTACATCACCGTGTTTGTAATAAAATAATCTTTATTTTGACATAAAGTTTATTCATTAACCAGACCGGTGCAAATTACCAATTTCGATCTGCCTTTTTATACCTACCAACCCTAAGTTATGACGGGAAAAAAATAGACAACCTATCGTTTGCATATTCTAAAGGCTTCATACTTTTGATTGGTATGTCATTTGTCTATTAACCGAAACGGTGAAATATTTAAAAAAAATTAATTTTTAAATTTTTAATTAATCAAATTCTGGACCGAAATTTTTTAGGCAACCCACTGGCAATATATTTATTAACATATTTAATTTAATATAAAATACTTTTCATCCATTAACCAGTTCGGTGAAGGTCGTTCTATACTCGGATCCTATACTATAGTTAAATATAATAATAGAAGAGAAAAGGGAAGTTTTAGATTTCATAACACCTGTTTTATTTCTTATTACAATGTTTTAAATTTTATTACATCGAAAATCTTAATTGTATATGTAGCAACTATGATTATTGAATGAACTAACTAACATTTTTAAATTGGATTTTTAAAAACAAATAATTCAAGGTAGTCAAATTCAAATGTCGTTTTTGAGAATCAAAATTACTATAAAATTGTTAAATTGAAATAAAATATTATTAATAATAAAAAGTTTTATTTTAATTTTATAAGTAAATTTCAATTATAAAAACTAACACATTGTTATTAAAAATATATAACAATAATTTTTTTGAGTGTAGAGAAAATAAGTAAGCTACACTATTGCGGACGAATGAGATATTAAAAAGTCCCAGATCCAATTCTGGGTGTATCTGGAATCCCAAAGAAAAATACGTGGTGTAATGTTACCATGGAGGTAAAAAAAATAGTCAGTTTTAACGCCACTGGTAAGGCAAGGAGAACACTTAAAATTAAAAAAGGTTAAATCTAACAAAACAAAATCTAATCTAACATGCAAATTTAATAATTAATATTTAAAAAAAATCTGGATACTTGATGTCCTTGATTGATGAGTGTTTGATCTCCTTAATTTTGCTAGCTTATTCCTTAGTTTTAATAGTTTATTCCTTAGTTTTAATAGTTTATTCCTTAGTTTTAATAGTTTATTCCTTAGGCTTAATATTTTATTCCTAAGTTTTAATAGTTTATTCGTGGTTTCCTAAAATTTGAGAGAAAACAGGAATTAGCAAAAATACAAATCAGCAGTTTTATCTTTTTCACATCGACCGACGGAGGATGGGAGAACACACCACACTATGGGGTGTTTACTTTTCATGGGGTTGAAGGATGGTGATCGCCGTTCTTTCCATTCATTATTTAGTTTTAAGTTTTTTAAATTTTTGGGATCAAAGAAATATTTTAAATTATTCTACTCTACAGGATGGGAACAGGGGAAGGGAATGGAACAAGATGGGATAGAGAAGGATGGGAGAAGGTAGGGTGGGAAAGGAATAAGATGGGGTATGTGCTGGTAGTGGATCACTCGAATGACAAGGGACGATAGGATGGTCAGAGGATAAATCCTCCGCCGATAAATTATCGCCACTTGACACTCTCGATCCTCACCACCAACACATACGGGGAAGGTGCTATAACATGAAGCAGTCAATCACCCACGATATGAAGGCTGGGCGGACTCTTCCCTCAGCAGCTGATCGAACTGCTTTGGAAGATGTCCCCCAGTATCATCCATGGGGAACTGGACAAGTCAGGCCATAGGAAGCTAATATTGCCGGGAGGGGACTCTAACGTTAGGCAATATCTAGCTCAGGCCGGATCCTGAAGACGCCGTGAACCCGAAGCCTGACCAGGTGACCAGGCTCGGATGAGGATTGGCGTGCATACGAATGTATACCAGGTGTATACCGATCCTCATCAGTCTAGGTCTGGCACCTGAGTCACCTTCGGCCTTTCCGGCATCCTCAGAAACCCAACCCGATACTAGGGTCCGCGGGGTTGTAATGCCCATAGGGAATAATTCCTAAGAACTATTCCCACCCTTGCGTGAAAAAAAAAAACAAAAGGAGAATTGTAGCTGTAGGCGTGGTGACGCAAAACCCCATCGAAAAACGTCTGAGGCACCTCAGACTTCCTTCGCTCCTGCGCGTCTGAAGCTCTGAGTTGCTTCCACGTCGCCAGAGTCTATTACTATTGTTTGATGAAAATAGAAAGTTAAACTTGAAGAAAATTTAAAAAAAAAAATTTCTGAATTTTTTGTATTATGGAGGGACTCCTCCAGGGCACCACATCGCCGCAGTGGCCCTAGAGCAGCCCCACGTTGGGTGCCAATTTGTAATGAAGCGCTGCTTCAACCTAGCGAGGTTGTATTAATAGCCCCAAACTAGCTGCAGTCCATGGGGACGAGAAAGAAATCCTGCTGCTCCAGCACAAATACCGATTTAGTACGCGTAACATGAGATAAGAACGGATGTAAGAAAAAGAACAAGTGAACTAAACAGACTCTGGTGACCCCCGTGTACGAACGAACCACGATCCCCACCTCCAACCCCTAAAATCACAGCATACCTTCACATGCTCTCACGTCTCATACACTCACACACACACCTAGACACACGTGAAATAATCCCTAATCATTCTTTAACAAAAAAAAATGTTATAGATTTCGAAAATTGAAACAATATAATATCCATTTAAACGTAAAATATATATTAAATGCAATTGTTTTATACGTTTCGCAACAGAAAAGAATTTAACAGTTTTTTCATTTATTACTTAAATTGATAGTAATTTTTCACTTGATTATGTTTTTTTTATTATTTTGTATACCTTCCGAATTAAAGCAAATAATTAAACGTTAATGGTCTATGCAATATTGTTCTTTTTTTTTACTCTTTTGTTTATTAGATTAATATAATTAAATATAAAAAGGGTTAAAAAAAAATTAGGCATCAAGTTTAATTCAACTTAAAGGTATCGAAGATTTATATTTTCTATAGATCACTTTAATTCACGAATAATTCTTTGTTTGTTTATCCTTTATTACAATATATAACAATTGGCATTTTTTTCATATGTTTTTAAAATAAATGAAATCAATTTCTAATATTAAATGAAAAAAAAAGCGAAAAATTAAGTTCATTGTTCAAAACGTTCATAACTCTAACAAGCATTTTTATTCTAGTTGTTTACGATACTATTCTGTACTATGATTTATGTATGAATGAAATAAAAGTTTGAATATTAAAAATAATAATAAAATTACATCCTATCACTGTTTTTTTTTATTTTTTGTTGTTTTTCTATTTAATGTAGAAATTCTAGATTATATTATTATAGACAAATAGTAGTGTTACGTTTTATCGTTAATAATTACATCAGAATTAACGATTTTATATAAGCTGGCTAGATTTTGAATAATAATTATTAGAAATTAATCAATAATTTATAAAAAAAAAACAATTTATAAGCATTTTGGTTTGTTTTAAAGTATACCACCCAAACACACCCCAGGCATACACGCACCCGTCCACACACTCACGCCCACATCCATACATGCATACACTCCCACATATATATATTTAAAAACGACTAACCCCATAGCTTGGCCAGATCCCCCTCCATTAGTTCAAAATTAATCGCTCATCCTTCCACAGTTCATCATCGATCGGTGAGCTCAGGATCACGACGACGATGGAAAAATTATTGCAATCCAAACGGGTTGATGATCAGGAATATTTCTTTCACCTCTTTCTTTTATTATCAGTATCACGACGACGATGGAAAAATTATTGCAATCCAAACGGGTCGATGATCAGGAATATTTCTTTCACCTCTTTCTTTTATTACCGGAAACGTATCACGACGACGATGGAAAAATTATTGCAATCCAAACGGGTCGATGATCAGGAATATTTCTTTCACCTCTTTCTTTTATTACCGGAAACGTATCGTTCTATTCAGCAGGTATGATGTTGACGATGAATAATCACAAAAACAAAATGGTTGTGCCGGAAACGTATTAGTACATTCAGCATCTGGTTAGAATCATACCATGCGGCCAAGTATTTTCTGTAAACCACACTCCAGCATCCAATTCACTGATTCACTTCGACCTGATACCAGTGTTATCACAGAAATATCACAAAGCTTTTGAATAGATGGAATTAGGATTTTAATAACACATCTATTAGAAACATAGACAATCTCCAAATTACAACCAGCTATAAAAAAAAATTATGATTATGTTTTTCTATTATGTAACAGTTTCTTTGTTAAATTTATTTTTCTTCACATATACATGTAATTTATGCTAACACAGAATTATGCTTATTTTTATAAAAGAATGCAATTATTATTTATAGTTCTATTTATCACAGTTCAAACAGAAAACAAGTATTATCACAGCAATTCTACATGCGTATTATTATTATATACTATTAAATTTTATCACAACACAAGAAGGAACATTTTATTTAATTTACCTAATTTTCTTTTTATGAACAAAATTATGTCATCAGCTGGGGTTTTGTTTGTACAAATAGTTATAACCAAACCACCAATTGATAGAAAAAAAACTGATGTGTGTTTTAATTGGTTTTCCGGTCTCGCCTGATCATAAACATAATTCAATGAGGCTTACCTTCCGGTATAACTATCGGTCTTGAACTTTTGTACTGGAATTTTTTCTTTAATTATCTTCTGGATTAATTCCTTTATTTTTTTATTAATAAAATACACCACAAAAAAAAACACGCGACGTGTATACGTCAAAAACAAAACACGTGTTAGACATGAAGTCGAACGTGTTAGACATGAAGTGAACGTGTTAGACATGAAGTTGAACTAAGAGAAACTTCATGTCTTCAACCACGTATTTATAGTTAAAGTCACGCCGTTTTACACAGCAACGAATCGATAAACACGATAAGTCTGTTTATTGATTATTCTCTTGCGTTAAATATGTGTGCCCACTAAAAGAGTCTTCACTATTAACCTGTACTAAAATTGGAAGGGAATTATAAGCAGAAATATCCATTACGAAACGATTGTAGGAAATTACATTTTATAACATGAAGCAAAAGCAACTCAAAAAGATCATAACACTACGAGAACGAAACGTAATCCATGAATTGATTCCTCTTATCTTTTGGGAAATAGAGCGAATTTAAATTAGGGAAATTTTGTTTTTTTTCGCTTTATTGTACCCGAGTATTAAAATAGGAAACTACATAAAAAAAATTATTGAATAATAATGATTGTAAGAATTATATATGAAAAATAACGCGATTACGAATCAATGACATTGTACAACCGTTTTATGATAATTTTATAGCGATTAACGATTACAAGTTGAATATAGGAAATTGCATTGGGAAATAGCACACAACTGTTTTAGGATAATTTTTAAACGGAAACTATTGTAGATGACGATTATGGATTGAGTATAAGAAACTACGTTCAAAGGAAAAACCGAAACCAACTATGAAAGTTTCTGCTAATATAACTTTACTGCGTGTTTTCGTCTTTACTCTCAATTACGAAGTTTGAATTAAACTTCATTACAGGGCGACCGATTTTGAAGGCTCAGTCAAAAGGGGTCGAAAAAAAGAAGCGTTGATTCAAACGAGGTCCAATACGACCCCCCACTATCACCAAAATTCGACAAAAGAAAAATAAAGGAAGGTACACCAACTCTCATGACCAATTCCAGCCGGACACACTTATCCAATAGAGAAAACAGAATGATTCAGATCTTGTATAATTCTGGCTCGAACCCACATACTGAGATTAAGAGTTTCATGCTCTACCGTCTGAGCTCATTACATAGTACCCTGTGTCAAATAAATAATTTATATAAGGACCTGGAACTGACTAAACGGATTAATATATCAGAATGTGAAGGTTTCAAAATAAAATCAATATATTTGGAAAATGAAAACCTTGAACTTAAACAAAATGTTTCTGAAAAATTGTCTGTAATTAGAAATATGTCTTCAGAAATTTAACATTACAGCGGAACCGTATTGAACAGAACCCGTGATGATTCTATTTCTATAGCATTCAAGGCCAGACTAAAAAATCTTCAGAAGTACAATTCATTACTCTGGACTGAAAATATGGAATTGAAAGAATTAGAAACAGAATATAAAGATGAAATACATGCTCGTCAAAAGCAGTTAGCGGAAGTCGAAGAACGTTCTCGTAAAATATTCAATGTTCAATCTATTGATGGTCAAGTTGCTGAGAAATATCAAGATGAGAATATGCGCTTGTATGATTTGTATTTCCAATACAAAAGAGAGATGGCGAATCAAAAAAAAAAATATATACCATACCGACCTTAAGCTCGAATGTCTTTTGAATGGTAAACACCTCTACGTTTGGAAACCAGGTCCTTCAGTTCGTAGGTGGTACCTCCTACTAACCTTAAAACTCTGGCTTCAACAAACTTTTGTGATAATTTCTTACCCGCATCGCTCAGTATAAAATTCCTTCGGAATACAGTATCACCTGGTTTAAACAAAGAGACCCGTGCTCGCAGATTATAACGCTCAGCACTCTCAACGAATGCTTCAGCAGTCAGGTCAAGAATTCGACTACGAATCTTGTTCAGGTAATCAGGACGCAAAAGTGTTTCACCTGGTTCATGAAGACTATTCAACCGTCTCAGCAACTCATAGGAAGACCCGTGAGTCCCCATCGGTAATCCAAACATCTCATTTTGAATGATCCTCTTTTAAATACGCCCTAGTTCCAGAAAGAACACTTCTGTTCACCCGTTCAGAAGCGTTAGCTTGAGATGAATACAAAGCTAGTAAAGTATGTTTCACTCCGTGCTTAACCAAGAAATCTTCAAACAGTTTCGATTTAAACTGTGTACCATTGTCTGATACAATAACTTCCGGACAACCAAACACGTGAAAGACATGGGTAGCCAACAATTGACAAATTGGTTCAGCAGTTAATTTCCGTAAAGGGAACAAAAATGGGCACTTGGTTACATGATCCAATAACACTAGGATAGCAATATTCCCGGCCTTTGAACGAGGGTAAGGGCCAAGAATATCGATGTAGAGTCGCTGACCAAGTCGTTCGGTTTTCATAGGAGATATCATGGGGGCACGAAGTGGAACGTCTGGAGCTTTGATTTCTTTGCAAGTTTTACAATTCATTAAGAAGTTTTTTACTTGGGTATACATTCGAGGCCAGTAGTAAAAACGATGGATGTTATATAGTGTTTTCGCTAAACCTCCATGAGATGACGTTGGAGGATTAAGGGCCCTTGCAATAAACTCGTCAGTGTATTCCTCGGGTAACCATAATTTCCAAACCTCACCCTCTGGAGGGATCTCGAGGTCAAAACAAGCCAACCGTTTATATACCCGACCAGAAATTACTTCCAGATCAGGTAATGTACCGTCTGCTTCGGTAACTAGGTTTACCAACTCCAAATATCTAGAAGTGTTGAGGAAATGTGAATTAAGATATAAATCAGGCATTGAACATATTTCAGAAATGACATCAGCAGAGTCACCTCTTGATAGAGTGTCGGGGACAGTATTCAGTTTTCCCTTACGGTACTCAATATCAAAGACCTGCAATTTTAAGCTCCAACGAGCCAATCAACCAGAAAAGTTCTTCTGTTGCATTAGCCATTTCAATGAAGCGTGATCCGTTACGATCTTAAAAGCCTGACCCTCGACACACGCTCTAAATTTCGTTACTCCCAGTAGGGCGGCTAGACATTCGTTCTCTCTAGTTGAGTAGTTGCGCTGCGCAGAATTGAGTTTTTTGGACATGTACGCTATAGGATGTTCTATGCCGTCCATGTCACACTGAAGCAGTACACAACCTATACCGTCATTGCAGGCGTCACACTGGAGAGTAAATGGTTTAGTATAGTCGGGGTTTATAAGAACGGGTGCTGATACTAGTGCATTTTTAAGATTTTTAAATGCTACTTCAGCATCTTCTGTCCATACGAATTTACTAGAAGTTTTCTTCAACAAATCTGATATTGGAGAGGACATAGCAGAAAAATCAGATATAAAACGGCGACAATAACCCGCCATACCTACGAAGCGATGAATTTGCTTGGGTGTTCGCGGGGTAGGAAATTCAGAAATAGCCTGAGTTTTATCAGGATCGATTTTTAGCTTACCACCTCCCACAACATATCCTAAATATTTTACGTCCGGCAAGAGAAAATTACTTTTTTCCACGTTTATCGTCAAGTTCGCCCGTCTAAAACACTGGGAGATATCTTCAAACAGTTTCTGATGAGCCACAAAGGTATCTGTAACCATTAGAAGATCATCCAAGTATACGAAAACGCACGACTTGAGATGTGAAGGAATTACTTGGTCCATCAGTTTTTTCATTGTTTGCGGCGCATTGCACAGTCCGAAAGGCATTCTTACGAACTGATACAATGGCCGCTGTTGATTCTCATATCATATATCATGACATTTGATGACATGTATTTTATTTAATTGTTTTTTTTAATTTAATAATTTAATCCATTTTTTCCTAATTTATAAACATATACATGTCAGCATATGTCAGGGTTTTTTCTTTATGATAATAGATGTCGTTATTTCTTTCTTATTTTTTTTTGAACATGTTTCCTTTGAATAATATTTTTTGTTTTTAAAAAAAGTTTTCTATATATTACTTTTTGTTCGGATTTTGTGATCTAAACTTGTAAAATACAATTCAATTCAATTATAAAAATAAAACAACATATAAAAAATAATTATTGTTAACATCTACAATTGTACCCGAACAACTACCTAACAACTTCAAATTCAATAACGTATTGCATAAAGTGAGCCGGATCTTAGAAAACCTGCAATTTGCAATTCTGGTCCAAAGGCGAGGAATTCAACATTAAACATGGTCCTTCGAGTCAAATAATCTGCATCAGCAAACTACTACTATAAATCAAAGTGAAAGAAACGGTGATAACATATTGTGATACAACAACAAACAAATAGCGTGTGATTTAGAGAGCAGAACAGTGAATCAATTCTTACAGAAAGTGTCTGATTAATTTAATTTTATTGATCTCTTCGAATAATGGCGGAAAATAGAGCTATTAGACGATTTTCCAGAACATTAGACCAAATAAAGGTTTCAGTTTTGGGTTTTAGTAATGCAACCTCAATTACTGATGTGAGGGCGACGTTTGCTCTGTTGCAAGATGAGTGGAGAGAATTTCAAAGCCTGGAAAAATCGTTAAACGGCAAGTTTGATGAAGCCAACGCAGAATTAGTAGACAAGATAGAGACTTATCATTTCGATCTAAAACAACAATTGTTTAAGTTTGAGAAAATGCTAGAAAATCAAGGCAGCGTTGAAGAAGGGAAGTATACTATTGGAGATCTAATGCTAAATCAAAGTCACTTTTTAAATGAAATATCCAATCTTACAAAAAGAGAAACCGAAGTACGTTTACCACGAGCTAACATTCCAACATATAGTGGCAATTACGTGGAATTTCCATCTTTTCGCGATCTGTACGAAGCATCAATACATAACAACGACAATATTACAAAAGTGCACAAGCTACAATATCTTAAAAGCCTGCTAGTGGGAGATGCTTATTCGTTAATCAATCATTTAGCTACTACTGATGCTAATTATGATGAAGCTTGGGATAAGATAAAAAACAGATATGACAAGCCAAAACAAGTAGTTCATAATCTATTAAAACAATTTGTCGAACAGCCAAACGTAAAACAGAGTTGTTCAAAATCACTTCGTCATTTGTCTGATGTCTCAGATGAGGTCATCCGTGGACTGAAGGTTCTCGATCAACGAGCTGAAGAACGTGATCCCTGGTTAATTTTTCTTTTAATTCAAAAACTTGATCAGGAATCTAAGCAAGCATGGGCACACGCGACTGTTGATATAAATTTTCCTACAGTGGATCAATTATTGAACTTCCTGAACGATAGAAGTGATGCACTTGAGAGTTTAAGCTGTATACAAAATGAAAAACCAAATAATTCTAAACGAATAAGCTTTTTTACATCACAATCATTAGATTACTCATGTCCTTTATGTGGTGGAGATCATTATTTGGGGAGATGTGAGAATTACCTTTCTTTAAGTATGCCAGAACGAAAACAAACTGTAGCGGAAAAGAAACTATGCTTTAATTGTCTAGGATCTTCACATCAATCACCGGTGTGTAGATCGAGATATACTTGCAAAATTTGTAGACGCAAGCATCATCTAACTTTACATCCTGAGAACACACTTGTCAAACAACCGGAAGTAGAAATAGAAGACAATTCTTGCTCTCAATCTACATCCACCAATTGCAATGCGGTAGTTAAAATAGATGAACAACAACCGAGAATATCACAAGCAATTCTACCCACAGCGAATGTGTTTATAGAAGATAAATTTGGAAAAAGGCATAAGTGCAGAATTCTACTAGATTCAGGATCGCAAACTTCCTTCATTTCGGAAAACTGCATACAAAATTTGCAGTTACAACGCCACCGGGCAAATGTGAGTGTTACTGGGCTTACACCTGGGTCTGTAACTTCAAAAGGAAAGGTAGCTTTAATTATGCAGTCCACATATAATTCTAAAATAAAGGTACCAGTCACTGCTTTGATTGTGAATAGTCTTCCTACAAGATTGCCTGCCTACCAAATGCAGCCTGATGATGAAAGGTGTTTTCAAGATATACTATTAGCAGATCCACAGTATCATAAACCGGCACCTATAGATATTTTATTGGGAGCGGATAAAGTCTTTTCAATTCTAGAAGGTGGAAAAAAACAGATTAACTCCATCATATTACACGAGACACTGTTTGGTTGGATTGTATCTGGCCAACCTCATATACAACAAGAAGATAATTCCTTCCCTTACCTGAAATTAAATATACAGTTAGCTATAGATATTGATGATTCGCTACGCAAATTTTGGGAAATAGAAGACCTCTATCAGCACAACAATCGTTCCCCAGAAGACTTGGTATGTGAAGAATTTTATACACAAACTCACAACAGACAAAAAGATGGACGTTATATTGTTAAACTTCCGTTTAAGAAATCTTCTCAAGAATTAGGAAATTCACTTAATATTGCCATTCAACGATTTTTTACAATGGAACGTAAGTTAGCAAACAACATAGAGCTACAGGGGCTTTACATCCAGCAAATAAGAGAGTATGTGGAGATGGGACACATGATAGAGGTATTTCCAACCCAACATAATTCAAAAGATAAAGAATTATTTTATTTACCGCATCATTCAGTAATAAAAGAGGGCAATGAAACGACAAAGATGAGAATAGTTTTTGATGGATCCAGCAAATCAACCACAGGAGTGTCTTTGAACGAAAAACTAATAGTAGGACCAACTATTCAACCTACACTATGGTCAACTCTAATGCGTTTTAGAGGTCATAGAATTGCGGTGACAGCTGACATCGAAAAGATGTATCGCCAAATAATTGTTGACGCTGATGACGCTGAATATCAACGTGTCGTTTGGCGAGAAAAGCCTAATAAACAGATCCGCCACTATAAACTAAGCAGAGTAACTTTTGGCCTTGCTTGCTCTGCATTTTTGGCTATACGAACACTACAACAATTGGCTTATGATGATGCGGATGACACAATCAAAGATCATATTTTAAATGATTTCTACGTTGATGATTTTTTGTCCGGCGCACAGGATATTCAAGAAGCAACCATTCTCAAAACGAAATTAACAAATATTTTACAACAAGGAGGATTCAGCCTGAGGAAGTGGAAGTCAAACGTAACTTGTTTATCGGATGTGACTAACAGTGCTACAACATTGGAGCTATGTTCTGACAACGTATCCGCAGTTAAAATTCTTGGATTACAGTGGTGGCCCTCTGATGATTTATTAACTTTTAAAGTTAGTCAAGAGCAGGATGGTCCAGTTACAAAACGAAAAATAATATCAGAATCTTCACGTGTTTTTGATCCATTAGGTTTCTTGTCTCCTCCCACTCTTCTGTTAAAAATATTATTTCAAAAATTATGGTTCTTAAAAATCGATTGGGACGACCCACTGCCGAAGTATTTTGAAGATGAGTACAAAAGAATCAGAGGTGAATTCAAATATTTTGAAGATATAAATATATCACGATTTACGAATCACTATCAGTACATAGAACTTCATGGCTTTGCAGATGCAAGTGAAGATGCCTACAGCGCTGTGGTGTATAGCAAAGTAATAGATGAATCAGGGAAAGGAACCATACATTTTCTAACATCCAAAACTAAAGTCGCCCCAGTGAAAAAGATTTCGTTACCACGTCTGGAACTTTGTGCGGCTCAGCTTTTGTCAAAGCTTATGTTCACCGTGAGAGAAACTATAAAACCAGACGCAAAGTGTTACGCTTGGACCGATTCCTCCATTGTTTTAGCATGGTTGTCAACGTATCCAGCCAAATGGAAGACTTTTATTGCCAATAGAACCAGCCAGATTCTAGATAAGTTTCCCAGAGAACACTGGGGACATGTACGATCCGCTGATAACCCTGCTGACCATGGATCAAGAGGTGTTTATCCTAAACTACTTGCTAATTTAGCTCAATGGTGGAATGGTCCTGAATGGCTGATACAACCAGAATCATTTTGGCCTATAATGCAACCACTTTCATCCAATTCCCAAGCAGAGTTAGAATCAGAATCAAATAAAAAAAATGTAAAAACTTATGCATTTAACGTGACTATTGAAGAATCTTGGCTAGATGAACTCTTTACAAAAAAATCAAAGCTTAAGAAAATCTTACGAATAATTGCATATATCCAACGATTTATTGTTAATTTAAAAATAAAAGACCCAACGCAAAAACAATTTGGTGAACTAACAGCAAGTGAGATCGAACAAGCAACTAGTACTTGCATTAAATGGGTACAAAAGGTACAGTTTAAGGATGATATCGAAAATTTACAAAGAAGTCAAAGAGTTCACAACAGCTCCAAATTGTTACCGTTAGCACCATTCATGGACTCCACTGGTACACTTAGAGTCGGTGGTCGTCTTTTCAACACGGACTGCGAATACGATAGTAAACATCCCATCTTATTGCCATCAAATCACGTGTTTACTGAACGGCTTATTTGGGGGACTCACAATAACAATCTACATGCCGGCCCTACTTTAACAAATAACTTAGTGAGGCAGAGATATTGGATACTCGGTGGCCGGGCAAAAATAAGAGTGATGCTAAAAAAATGTGTTGTCTGTGTAAAACACGCACACAGGGTCAGTTCGCAGCTAATGGGAAATTTACCTGCTGAACGGGTGACACCTACTTTACCATTTACTAATTGTGGCATCGACTTTGCTGGACCGCTTTACTTCGCAGCAAAAAAAGGAAGAGGTGGAACAAACCCTATCAAAGGGTATTTATGTATTTTTGTATGCTTATCCATCAAAGCTGTCCACATCGAAGCTGTAAGCGATATGACGAGCGAAGCTTTTTTAGCTGCTTTAAAACGTTTTACTGCAAGGAGAGGTATCCCAAAAAATTTGCACACTGATAATGGGTCAAACTTTATCGGTGCAAGAAGAATACTGAATGAAGCTTACAGATTAATAAAGAACATCAATAATAATTATGCCATATCAGAATTTTTGAGCAGTAATAGAATAAATTGGCATTTTATTCCACCAGCATCGCCACATTTTGGGGGATTATGGGAGGCTGCCGTTAAGTCAGTAAAGACTCATTTGCTAAAAACGGTACAAAATGTGAATCTTACATTCGAAGAGATGACCACACTGGTATGTCAAATCGAGAATATATTGAATTCTCGACCTCTTTACACTTCGTCGGTTGATGACGATTACGAGGTCCTTACACCAGCTCATTTTCTGATTGGAACATCAACCGGATCGGTGCCAGAAGCAAATTTAACGTCACAAGATTCATCTTTGTCGAGATGGAAAGGAATTCAATCTAGAGTTCAAGCCTTTTGGAAGAAATACCAGCTAGATTACCTTAACAATCTTCAGCAGAGAGGAAAATGGCAAAAGAAAAATGAAAATGTTAAAATCAATGACATTGTAATTGTAAAGGAAGATAACATGCCTGTATGCAAATGGCCACTTGGCAAAATCGTGCAAATTCATCCAGGAGAAGATAATATTGTTCGAGTTGCAACCATCAAAACATCTAGTTCAACACTTCAACGTCCAGTAGTTAAGCTCTGTGTGCTACCGGTAGCTTAACAATTTAAATTGTTAATGGCGGGGAGTATGTTGATTCTCATATCATATATCATGACATTTGATGACATGTATTTTATTTAATTGTTTTTTTTAATTTAATAATTTAATCCATTTTTTCCTAATTTATAAACATATACATGTCAGCATATGTCAGGGTTTTTTCTTTATGATAATAGATGTCGTTATTTCTTTCTTATTTTTTTTTGAACATGTTTCCTTTGAATAATATTTTTTGTTTTTAAAAAAAGTTTTCTATATATTACTTTTTGTTCGGATTTTGTGATCTAAACTTGTAAAATACAATTCAATTCAATTATAAAAATAAAACAACATATAAAAAATAATTATTGTTAACATCTACAATTGTACCCGAACAACTACCTAACAACTTCAAATTCAATAACGTATTGCATAAAGTGAGCCGGATCTTAGAAAACCTGCAATTTGCAATTCTGGTCCAAAGGCGAGGAATTCAACATTAAACAGCCGCCCAGGGACCGTAAAAGCAGTTTTCTCTCGGGAGTGTTTTTCTAGAGGTATCTGCCAAAAAGCATCTTTCAGGTCCAAACTGGAAATGAAATTACTTTGAGGCAGACGACTCAAAATTCCATATATCTGTGGAAGGGGGTAAGCATCATTTTTCGTGACCGTGTTGACCTTCCGGCTATCTAAACAAAGACAATTCTTCCCAGGTTTGCGAATTAAGACCACAGGGCTCGACCAAGGACTGTTACTGACCTCTATAATACCCAGAGACAACATCCTATCCCGCTCTTTGTAATGAAGCGCTTGCTCATTGGCGAACCAATGAGAAGGACATAGCAGGAAGCGTACCTAGCGAGATTGATTTTCAAGCCCCAAACTAGCTTCAGCCCATGGGAACGATAAAGTAACCCTGCTACTTCAGCACAAATACAGAAATGTACGCTATTCATGAAAATTTGCAGAAATGGAAAGAAATACAAGTGGAAAAATGGAGACTCTGGCGACTCCGTCTGCGAAAGACCCACGATCAGCACGTCCAACCCCCACATTCACTCCCACACGCTCACACTCTTACTCCTCATACACGCTCGCGCCCTCCCACACATACACACTATCATCCATACCTTCGTAATAATAACATTTACTTTTTACAACACGTAATATCAAAATATTTATATTAACGAAAAAGAAATGATTGTATAAGACTCTAACTGGTTATTTAAACTAGTTATATATTCCTAAAGAAAACCATCAACTCATTGAAAATGAACTTATTTACTTAGCCTATCTATTTTCAGTCAAATTTTATTTATACATGTTACAGCTAGAAATTCTATATGCAGTAACTTTTATATATTATTAAATACTAATTATATCAAACACTTTTGAATAAAAAACATATAATAACTATTCAGTTACGATCACTGGACGCTTCACAAACATACTATTCCACATACAAACATTTATTTAATTTTAAAATTGTTTCATTGGGGATAAATCGAAGTAGTTGAACATTAATTTGGAGTTTGTCATGGTTGTTTGTGTATTTGTAATTACAGGAGAATTGCAGAGTACATTATTTTATAATTCCTGTTTAAACAAACTGAATCTTTTTAAAGCAAATATTTGGATATTTTGTTTGATACCGAAGTACACCATTTGCGGTATAACGGAAAATTGTACGAACTTTTGCTGCCCATAATGTACTTTAACTTGACCTAACTTTGGCTAACTTTTGAATTCATGGTTTGGGTTCTTGCATCAGTATTCTGGTGGAAATCATTAAGTTAAAAAAAAATTTTAAACAAATGATGGTCCATGGTATTGAACCAAAACAAAAGCACGGAACTTGCAACCTTGTGCAATTTTTTTTAAAATAAGGAATTCATTACTAACAGAATTGCGTTGGTTCGCATCGAAACCTAAATGGTGTTACTTTAAATATCAACGATAGATAATTTTGCTCCAAGTCGTCTAGCAAAAATAATAATATACATCAATAAATTGCATTTACTTAGTTCTCCCTCATACAAGTAGGTACGTGGCAAATCCAATCCACACCTTGGACGAGCGCCTTAAACTAATTCAATAAATATATGTGTTCAGGTTTTGAATCTTGAATCTTTTCGTACGAAATTAATTTCTTTTCAAATATCTTCTTATACATATCGCAAAGAAAAACCACCCACAAGTGGAGACCGAAAAATCGCTCTAAATTTAAAGAATGAAACTTAATTGTATTTGCAAAATATTATAATTCTTTACTTTCCAAATTTTTGACTATCCATCGTTTTATTATTACCCGCCTTTTTGGTGTTCAAAAAAAAATTTTTTTTATTTGGGTTGGTTTTTATCAAACTGGATTGTACTGCCAGATCCTACAAACAACGTTAAGTCTTGGTTCGAGGTCATGAAAATAATCAAGAACACAAAAAGGATCAAATAAGTTTGACTGCCGATACGAATCCAAACATGTCGGTCGTTTTTACGATCTAGGATAACCGTAAACCATCTTGACGAATCGTATCGGTCCATCAATCGACAAAAAAAATACTATGAAACCTGCAAACAATTTACGAATAAATGTTGGTTGTAAAATCAGTATCAGAACCAAATTTAGTTTTAGTTATTTATAATTATTCAAGGCACAAACACACGCCATCACACATCCACGCATAACAACAATCATTCATACAAATTAAAGTTAAAAAAGAAAAACAACAAAAAAAATGCAAGGTCACTCACCCCATGATTAATCCTCCAGCCTCAAAGTCTTCCCGTTTTAGCCCTCCATTAACGGTGAAAATTCCAGCAGGCAAAATATTGTAAAAGAAGCAGTTAGATAGCAATCATAAGAAGTTGAGCCGCAACAACTAAGGCGATGGCTGATGTAAACTGGTAGATAATATATACAAGGTTGCGCTGCTACAACTAGGTGATCGTTGATACAAATGTTAATACAATATATAAATGTTGCGCTACTACAACGATGCGATGGTTGATACAAATGATAATGCAATATAAAAATGTTGCGCTGCTACAACGATGCGATTGTTGATACAAATGTTAATACCATATATAAATGTTGCGCTACTACAACGATGCGATGGTTGATACAAATGATAATGCAATGTAAAAATGTTGCGCTGCTACAAATCAGGCCACTATTGATACGTGATAAACAATTACAAACACAACATGAATTTGATTTCTTTTTTTTTATATTCTTCCAATATTATTATTAATTAAATTTAATTTTGTTCCTGAGGATCGAACCGATGCATCCTCAGAATCATCTACATATATCCTACTAATTACAGTAATTAGGCACACGGTAATTCATTTAATAATTACCCTAATCGCGCTACTTTGAATTATTAGTGGTTACATTAATCAGAGTTATTTTTAATTACGTTAATTATTATTTTCGGTTCACATGAGTATCCAAAAATGGTAGCTCATCATACAAGTACTCACAGTGCATATTATTTAAATTATATTAGACGCACAACAATCAGTCACTATTTACATTACTTGTACTAATTTTAAATATTAATAATTTGCACTAATCAGAAATAATATGAATTACATTAATTTTAAAAAAAAAATAATTTTTTGTTCACATGAGCATCCAAAAATGATAGCTCATCATACAAGTACTCACAGTACCCATTAATTAATTTATATTAGACACGCAACAATCAGTCACTATTTACATCAATTGTACTAATTTTAAAGATTAATAATTTACACTAATCAGAAATAATATGAATTACATTAATTTTAATTTTTTTGTTCACATGAGCATCCAAAAATGATATCTCATCATACACGTACTCACAGTACATATTATTTAAATTATATTAGACGAACAAAAAACAGTCACTATTTACATTAATTGTACTAATTTTAAATAATAATCATTGCACTAATCAGAAATATCATGAATTACATTAAGTTATATTTGTGATTTTCACGAGTATCCAGACGGATAGCTCATTAGGCGATTACAGACGATATTATAACCATTAATTAGACATACGGCAATAAATAACATCGAACGAATTTAAAATTAATGATGTGGCATGCGATGACACGATAAAATTTGACAAATTCCTTAGAACTGGAATCAAGATATAAATGAAATTTTGCAAACGATACAAATTCTACGGTAATCTGACACGCAAACAAGATTATCACCGATCGAACATTGATCCAAATACGGCTTCTCATCTCTCATTTATTTGTAGCCATATACATGACATTCCCGTATATATTATGCCAACTCACCATCTGATAATAATAATCGAACTGGATCCTTCGTCAGAATGGCGATCATACAATAAACTACAACAGTTCAGTTGTCACACAACAATGCTTCACTTGGATCAAACAAGCTATATCTCATCTGCTGGCAGATATAATTCTTTTCACGGTTCATTCAAAGAGATCGGTATGATACACCTTTATTTATAAAATATGCCAACTCACCAAGCGTTGACAGCAGACAATATACCGTAATATCTTTGGGGCTTGTGTCAGAGACAAGAACTTGCCCAGTTTTCTATTGATGGACTATAAATTTTACAATACGAACCACAATCCGAGCTTCCAAAAATGTCCCTTTTGTTCTAACAGCAAAATTCTTCCTATGTGTTGCCTTTTATCCTCGATTTCTTGATATTTTTCACCATCCGATAATAAAATTAAGATGGACAACTCGCCTACCAATAGACGTCAAAATTTCAACATCACGTCAAACATTACAATCAAAATGTACTAGAACTAAGAGAGAGAATAATTTACAGTGCTCATTATATAGTCAAATTTTTAGTCTCGCAATAACTCGAATACAGTGTTTAGATGGGAGATAATTAATTTACATCAGATTTTCAAATTATTGGGAACTTATTATAGTTCACAAAACCGTTTGTTATTTGATAATATTGTACGAAAATAAGGTTTGGACACAGAATATTTCCGACACATCCATAATATTTATAATCGAATTCAAAATGAATTAGATGCAGATTCGATCAATGTTATGAGGTTTGGACATTTATTAAACTACAATCCACTATATCAGCACAGTGAAGTTCCGTACAATAACGGAAGGATTGTTTAAAGCAAAATACTCATATAAAGACAAATCAAATGTTTAACAAAGCAAAAGTAGTAATTCTTTGTATGTTGACGATTGGAAACAAAATACACGTAGCTGTTATGAGGTTTTGGAAAATTTCGTTGTTTCATTACAGTTTGTGTTTAAAAAAAATTCAAACTCAAGTAGTAAGGCGAGAACAGTCGAATGGAAGTATAGCGAGCGTCAATTTTAGGGTATTGTAAGATTAAATTTTAGTGGTTATACGGATGATAATTAACCAATATTATGTTATATTAATGAATAAATAAATCAAGGTAATTAGTGCAATTTTCTTTCTCCCATACGTTTGTCCGGCCATTGAAGATCTAGTTAGATTTTAAGAAAAATAAGGAAACTATGGGTTAAGGGAACTATACGAAATATGACTATTGATGATGAATGGATGAGAAACTATTTCAAGCGGTACAGATTAATATAAGAAATAACAACTAAGGAAGCTGCGACTATAATACACTATGTTCAGACATTAGTCCAGACTATCCATTACATCTTCCACATGTTCTAGCAAGTGTGTTCGACCCAGACCCATTTACGGAAAAGGAGGGTAGAAGCTGAATAGCGTCTTGTAAGCGCTGTTGATTGTCTATAGACAACTCTGACATAATAGGCTCCGTAGTCGTTAAAGTTGGTAGCTTAAACATTGGGTTAAACAATCCAAAAGCATTACAGAAATCTATACCTAAGTATAGGCCTTGAGTTAGGGATGGGATAACGAAAACGTCCATGGATATGAAGGTCTGGTGTTTGCATAATTTCTTTAGCGAAATCACCACCAATTACCGTCAAGGACGCTCCGCTATCCAACAATCCGGTGTGTTGTTTACCCAATATTGAAACGGTGGCATAAGATCGTACATCGTTGGCCAATTTCACAATAGAGGAAATGGTTTGAGATTTAAACAAACGTCGGTGTTGCCAATAAGCCCGAGAACGGAGTGCAGAGCGCGATGGCGTTCTTGAAATCAATAAATCAATAGCAGTGAATCAATAAATATGCTTGAGCGCAACTTCATATAATCGGTCAGTTGTTGCTGAAATGATTTAATCAGAGTTGAGAGCGAGGGTGGTTCAATGATATTGGGTGTTCTTTTCATCGAGAAGAGTGTTTTCAACTTGTACCACAGGTGTGAAGGCATTTGAATTTCTATTAGGTTCGTTATTGATCGAAATATTGATAGGTGATGTGTCCAAAGAGTTATCTAATTATTTGGATGTTAAGGCTTAATACGTCAATGTACTGTACAGACTATCATTGGTCCCATCAGTCGGAAAATGATCGTTCGAATTGGCAGAGGCCAATCTCGAAATTGAATCAGGAAATAAATTAATGTTAGTATCGGATGATATCATGTACTTGGAATCAGGTGATGCAACAATTTTAGAATCCGGTGATTCTAAGCCTGGTTCAGGGAGCGAAAAAAGGTGTTGGGATTCTGGACCCCTTTTCGGTTTCCCTGACAATGATCACAATTGGGACAAACAACATCATCCCTACCACAACCCCAACAGAACAATCGTTGTGGTTCACGAGTTTCGTGCCAACGATGACCAAGTTTTTACAATTCCAACAGGTGGTGGAATTGGTTAATCGTTTCATAGAAGGAACAGGCTGAATAGCTGCTAATTCATTTGATGGTCGATCGGAAGGAAGCTCGCTAATTCTCATTTGGGAGGATTCGTGCTCAACGTCCACCTCAGACACCGGTCTAGGGGATCGATAATTATAATCACGAGGTTTCGAGATCGGTTCTGCCCACAGCTTTTCTCTATCTCTACACAGCTGTCGAAGATATTCCAAACCATAAATAGTTACATACAGTAATTCTCGCCGTATCTCAATTCGTAGATTATTTCGGATGAACGACAACAGTTCAGCACCAGCCATCGGTATCACCAATTTATCAGATAAGCGGTATAGTGACTGTAGAAAATTTTCTGGTTCTCATCCTTTCCTTTATCTCTTCATCCGTTTGTCTATCCCGAAACTCAACACGTAGAGCATGACAAATGTCATTCCTTATAAGCTGACGATTATCGCGATAGTATCGCCAGAAAAATTCAGCTGCTCTATCAGTTAATAGTAGATATAAATTACTTGTGATTATGAAAAAATTGCTTTGAAAACACATCTCGGTCAATCTCTCCACTCTAAAGATGAACGCTTCCACATCCAGACCACCAGGTCTGCCGGTAAACGTGAGATTCCAATTACGTATGGTGGTTGAGCATTGATCGAAATGTGGTTTAATTCTGATAGGAGTAGGATGAGGCTCAGCAAATATTGGTTGTGCCGGTGGATCATTTCGAGGTACCAAATCTTCTCTTATGGAGTGTACCGACGGAGCCGATGGACGAAACGGAGAGAAGAGAGATTCCGCAATTGGTTCTTCTCGTGCAGAAGAACGGTTCAGACCCATTGAATCTCTGATTGCGGCCATTTCCTGGTCTAGCTGAGTATGAATGGTTTTATGTGCATCTCGCAACATGGTCGCAGCTCCTGCTTGTTCAACACTTCTCCGAGCTACGTCAATTCCATCTTCGTGGGCGTGTAGAGAAGGTGTTCTTCCAATTGGTTGAGTTGAGTTGAAGAGTGATGATAAGTCATAGCTCGTGAAGGGGGTGGAACGACTAAGTAATGATTGGCGGCTGTCATCCGTGGCAACCTTTGCAGATCAGCGCGCACACATCCGGTTCTGCACAGCGGGCAAGTATTATTTTGCAGCAGTAAGTCGTTAAAACACATATCATGAAACAAGTGATTACAACGAGTCAAAATATTCTAAAGTCAAAATACTCTGGCACACCGCACAGCTAATAGTCGTATCCGAGACATTAATTTGATTAGGTGCTGACATGGTAATTGACAATTCAAACAGTTGTGCAATACTTTGATGAAAATTCGCTTTTTCTTACTAAGTGGGATAGACCGAAGACAAAAATGTTTGTAGGGTAAAGAGAAAACTGGTATGCTACACTGTTGTAGACGGTGGAATTTCGAAACAAAAATTTTGCAATACAGCGATTGAAGGATCTAGAGAAAATAAGTAAGCTACACTATTGCGGACGAATGAGATATTAAAAAGTCCCAGATTCAATTCTGGGCGAATCTGGAAACCCCAAAAAAAAAAAATGCGTGGTGTGATATTACCGTGGAGGTAAAAAAATTAGTCAGTTTTAACGCCACTGGTAAGGCAAGGAGAACACTTAAAATTAAAAAAGGTTAAATCTAACAAAAAAAAATCTAATCTAACATGCAAATTTAATAATTAATATTTAAAAAAAATCTGGATACTTGATGTCCTTGATTGATGAGTGTTTGATCTTTTTAATTTTCCTAGTTTATTCCTTAGTTTTAATAGTTTATTCCTTGGTTTTAATAGTTTATTCCTTAGTTTTAATAGTTTATTCCTTAGCTTTAATATTTTATTCCTAAGTTTTAATAGTTTATTCGTGGTTTCCTAAAATTTGAGAGAAAACAGGAATTAGCAAAAATACAAATCAGCAGTTTTATCGTTTTCACATCGACGGACGGAGGATGGGAGAACACACCACACTATGGGGTGTTTACTTTTCATGGGGTTGAAAGATGGTGATCGCCGTTCTTTTCATTCATTATTTAGTTTTAAGTTTTTTAAATTTTTGGGATCAAAGAAATATTTTAAAATACTATACTCTACACTGAAAAAAATTTAAAGTAATATATACAAAAAATGAGGTATATTTGACTAGATAATTGTCAATAGTAGCTCAACCATAAAATGGTAAAAGTAATTAAATCATTTTCATAAAACTGACAAATCTGTTTGTTTAACTATACAAAATATATTGTCAATTTAAAAAAACATTTTGTTGCATTCGGGAAAAAACATTTTGTTTGATTGTAGTTAGTCAGTCGAACAAAACCTTTTTGTCAAAGTATAAAAAAAAATTGTACAATTGATACCCATAGTAGTTCTATTCGAGCAATATTTATGATAATTCTACAAAGTATTCGATCCTTTTTACAAATTCGTTGTCAACTCAGTAAGTTTTGTAGTACATTTGCCAATAGTTTTATCGGATCTTCCGTTTTTTTTATCATATCTACCTATTTGTTACAAGATATTCTGTTCAAATTACCAGAAATTTGGTCAAATAAATGAAATATTTTGTCACATCTAGCCTAGATTTAGCTGTTTCAATTAACTGTTTTGTAGACCCTACTATTTCGTAGACCGTGTTGTTAAATAGAGCATATTTTTAGTCATATTAATCAGTTATTTGGTCAATTCTATTAGTTGTTTATTGGAATGTAAAAGTTGTCAGATTATTTGTACTAAATGTTTAGTTCGTTTTATTAAATATTTTGTTATTACTATAACTATTTGATGTACTTCACTAAATATTTTGTATATTTTAACAAATATTATACTAATTTAAAAGCTTTTTAAGCTGCATTTGAAACGATAACTTAATTGATACTTATTTTGAAGGCTTTTTTATTTGCTATCATTTTAAAATGTTAAAAATTTTAAAATGACGGCAAATAAATATGCCTTCAAAATAAGTATCAAATAAGTTATCGTTTTAAATGCAGCTTATAAAGCTTTTAAATTAAATATAATATTTTTCAAAATATACAAAATATTTAGTATAGTACATTTATTTACATGCAAATTTATTTAAGTACATTTTATTTTTATCAATGTCACATCATAAAGATAAAACTAGTTGTATTTTTTTCAATTGCTCGAAAATTCACTTTTCATGTCGAAAATTGTTAGTTGTTTCTGAAAGTAATACACAAAAGAATAACAACGGAAAATCGTTTAGTTTGATTCGTTTAGTTTATTTAAAAGTATTATACATATATATTCATTATATAATTTCATAACATTCAAACTCAGTTTTTCTTCATATTAGATTAAAGTATATTTTTTATTCTTTATTCGATCATTCAATTTCTAAAAAATTTGCTTATATTTCCAAAATAATTTTGAAAAACAATACCTAAACAGTTAATAATTTTCATTATCTAAACTAGGCTGGGGCCGTTCACTTTAGTGAACACATTTTTCGACATAACCTCAAAGTTTGCGAGAAAATGATGAAAAACCGATTTTTCTGTTTTTTATTTTTTTTTCGCGTGAAAATTATTTAATTTTAATGAAACTTTGTGAAAGTACGTAATTATTTGCGCATAATAAGCATGAATTTTTTCAATTATGGAAAATAAATATTTTTTGAGATTTTACCATTTTTCCGAAAAAACACCCCTATCTCCGGCGAACAACTTTATTGATGTTTTTTTGGATTTTGATGTTGTTCTAGTGCTTATTTTTTTTGTCAAGATGTCTACTCTCAAATGATATATCGGTTTTAATGATTTATTGTTATTTAGCAGCTTAAAATTGAGAAAAACCGAAAAAAAAAGTTTTCGAATCTCGAACTGGTCGATTTTTTTAATTTTTTTCAATTTTTTAGCATATTTATGTTAATAGTTCATAATATTTTAAAGAAAAAACTTTCTTTGGTATAAAATAAATAAAGTTAAATGAATTTACTTATTGGAAACAACGCTAAAATTGAATAAAGTAAAAAATAAAAAAATGCTGTTACGTATTCAAACAGAAAAAAATTTACAAAGTTTAAAATTTAACAGCATACTATACGGTTGCCACGTGTCCTACATTCGGTAGGACAGTCCTACTTTGGAGAAAGAATGCCCTACGTCCTCCTTTACTATAAAAATGTCCTACTTTAGGCAAACTGTAATACAATATCTTACACTGAAAAAAATAGATTTTTTTTCTTCCTATTTCTCTCAATAAACGCGCTAGCAAAATAAGTAATTGTTATTGCACCTTTACTTATATTAAAATTGTAACTGATTATTTAACTTTATGTCGAAAGGTTAGTAACAATAGCAAATAATTTACATTGCTGACATATGTGAATATCGATGCTTTATTGCACGATTTATTCAGGTTGTAAACCACCATTGTTTAAATTTTTAAATAAACCCACCGTTAAACCTCTGTTTTTTTAAATAACTTTTGTTACAAAGTACCTGTTCTTAGAATTATTAATTATTATTAATTATTATTAATTATTATTAAAATAAAATGACTGAACCGAATTTTGTTATAAAGTAAAACCTTTGGCTACATAAAGCTAACGATTTTGAAGGAATATGTAAATACACAAAACTACTACACACACTAGGACACACTACCCCTAATGTCTCAAAACTAAAAAACTCGTTGGATTTGTGCCACATCAATTTTCAGTTAAAAATAAATTTTTTTAAAAAAAAATCGGTTTCGGTTTGGTGTAAGTATGAATGAATGTATGGGCGTTATTTCTGTAATGCTAATTTATTTATTTATAATGAATAATGCCATACAAATTCGCATTGATATTATTAGCCTCCAATGCGGTAACACTCGAAAAACTTAAACTTAAAGTTTTAAGAACTCAGAAATACAGCCAAACATGCCGTCTGCTGATTCATTGGCACTTTCAAAAAAATCAATAAACTTATGTTGTAAGTACTCATAAGTAGTTAAGTAACTGTATAAGTTACTCATAAGTAGTAGTAGTTTTGTGTATTTACATATTCCTTCAAAATCGTTAGCTTTCTGTAGCCAAAGGTTTTACTTTATAATAAAATTCGGTTCAGTCATTTTATTTTAATAATAATTAATAATAATTAATAATAATTAATAATTCTAAGAACAGGTACTTTGTAACAAAAGTTATTTAAAAAAACAGAGGTTTAACGGTGGGTTTATTTCAAAATTTAAACAATGGTGGTTTACAACCTGAATAAATCGTGCAATAAAGCATCGATATTCACATATGTCAGCAATGTAAACTATTTGCTATTGTTACTAACCTTTCGACATAAAGTTAAATAATCAGTTACAATTTTAATATAAGTAAAGGTGCAATAACAATTACTTATTTTGCTAGCGCGTTTATTGAGAGAAATAGGAAGAAAAAAAATCTATTTTTTTCAGTGTAAGATATTGTATTACAGTTTGCCTAAAGTAGGACATTTTTATAGTAAAGGAGGACGTAGGACATTCTTGCTCCAAAGTAGGACTGTCCTACCGAATGTAGGACACGTGGCAACCGTATAGTATGCTGTTAAATTTTAAACTTTGTAAATTTTTTTCTGTTTGAATACGTAACAGCATTTTTTTATTTTTTACTTTATTCAATTTTAGCGTTGTTTCCAATAAGTAAATTCATTTAACTTTATTTATTTTATACCAAAGAAAGTTTTTTCTTTAAAATATTATGAACTATTAACATAAATATGCTAAAAAATTGAAAAAAATTAAAAAAATCGACCAGTTCGAGATTCGAAAACTTTTTTTTTCGGTTTTTCTCAATTTTAAGCTGCTAAATAACAATAAATCATTAAAACCGATATATCATTTGAGAGTAGACATCTTGACAAAAAAAATAAGCACTCAAAATCCAAAAAAACATCAATAAAGTTGTTCGCCGGAGATAGGGGTGTTTTTTCGGAAAAATGGTAAAATCTCGAAAAATATTTATTTTCCATAATTGAAAAAATTCATGCTTATTATGCGCAAATAATTACGTACTTTCACAAAGTTTCATTAAAATTGAATAATTTTCACGCGAAAAAAAAAATAAAAAACAGAAAAATCGGTTTTTCATCATTTTCTCGCAAACTTTGAGGTTATGTCGAAAAATGTGTTCACTAAAGTTTTAGATTTTTTTATTATCTACAACTTTTGTATGAAACACTTTTCTCTAGGAGGCCTCGTTTCGTTACAAATAACGAAAAACTGGTTTCTCCCCTTACACATCACCCCATTTCACCACTTCCCTTCATCTCAAGTTCGAAAGTTTTTTTTTTCATTGTTTATGACCTCAACTATATATTCCAGCCGGCCGTTACCTGCTACTAATTTTTTCATCTCAAAAAGGTAACGGCCCCAGCCTAAACTATGAATTAGCACTTTAATCGGAATAAAAGTTTTTTCCGAAGCACATTTCAATTTGTAAAAATATGGTTCAAAAATTGCCACACCATTGCTGACTCGGGTGGATATTCCAAGTTAAAGACATGGAATATCTTAAAACACGCATCAACGGCCTTTATAATATTAGTATGCACATGTTTTACCCCATTAAAATGTGTGAACATTTTCGATGGATACAGCACATCATCTGCAATTATAACTACTTTGGGTTGCATTGGTAGTTTTTTTTTTTTAAATGTTCGATATGTTCCTTAAAAAGGATTATTGATTTCGACATATATGTAAAACTATCTTGCGAATCGCTGATTGAAAAACGCTTAATGCTTCTTTTTCCGTCAATTTTTTTTGTGCAGACTTTTGACGTAGGAATTAGAATCCCATGTAGAAGCATCAAAAGACCACACAATTTTCCATCTGGGAACATAAAGGAATATAGATATAATTTTATAGAATTAATGATTATAATAAAGGAGTTATTTTAAGTACTTTCAGTTAATTTCGCATCTACCATCCGTTGCAAAAGTAGGCGACAGTTTACTTTTTTAAGCTTTGTTTTATAGATTATCAGCATTTTATCATAAAAAGAAGTGGAGAATAAGTCTAACAAAGCATTGGAGTTATCGAAAAGCTCCTCAAAGTCACTGTTTATCTAAAATGTGAATTATAATATTAATTCCTTTTAATAATATTGTATGTTCTGAAATATTTTATCTTACCAATCTACATCCTTGAGACAGCTTGTACTGTGGCCAAATTGATTCAATGATACTATTCGTATCTTCGATTTTAAGATCTTCAAATCTTTTGACAGCACATTTTTTCCAATGCATCAATAGCTCATCTGGATTTAAATTCTCATACTTTAATGCACGTATTGATGTCGCAACATCTTCATCATCAATATGACATTTTAATCTCTTCGATCTAGCCTTTTCTTCTGCGTTTGTAAATTCATCAACTGAATCCGTTATCTGACGACGTAATCCCCCTTTTTTCAATCGTTTTTTTATATTGTTGTACTTATTGTACAATTTTCCTTTGGGATATCGTGAGGTACAATCGTAATAATATTCCTTAGAAAAATAAATAGGGAGAATAAAGTCTTATTAAAATTTTCTTTATAACAGAAATAAACAACCTTTAATTCTCCTTTAAAGATATCACATATTTCATGTGAAATTTTCTCCACGAGTTTTGGGGTTAGAATAATGCTATTGCGCAAGAAATAGTTTACCACGGTACTGATTAGAATTTCTCTGATGGAATCTTGTAACCTTTTATTTGTTTCGTAATATTCTAAAATCATTTTTGACTGCGAACATTCGTTTAATATATCGAGGAGACTTAAATTTGAGTTTTGTGCAGTAACAAATGATGAAGATATTCTATTCGCTAGTGAATGCGGTAATGTTGATGATGTTGAAGCTACGTTTATTTGTGAAGCCGAACAAGTGGGACTAATATCAATTTTTTGTCTCCACAATTTGAAATGGTAATTAAAATTTATAATATCACCCATTTTAAACTGCTTAAGAATAGTTGGTATTACTTCGCTTTCCAGACGTTTTAATTGATCAACAAATATATTTTGCTCTGAAAATAGATTTATCCATAATTATTATTTTAACTTTAGGTTTATTGAAGTTTACCTTTAAAATAAGACAGCAAGTGAACTAGGTCCCAACTTTCAAGCAACGTATTCAATTCTTGAACCTTAGCTTCTTCATTATTAAAGATAGAAGCACATTGAAAATAATCTCCATCATCATTATTTAGATAATATGTTGTATATTCCTGACGATTATTTTCCATATCGTATTTTTGCGTGAATATTTTTAGTTTTATAGGTTGTTACAACTAACTTAAAAAATCTTTTTTTTAAAATTATTTCTAATTGTGTTTTCATAAATATTAATGGGATGAATTACATATACAAGAAATGATCATGAAATTTAATTAAATATTGAATTAACTAAGCTATAAAATATATATATATATATATATATATATATATATATATATATATATATATATATATATATATATATATATATATATATATATATATCTACATAAATAGCTATTAGATATTTAAATATAAATTGTGATTTTTAATATTTAAAAAAATATCTTCAAATTATTATTTGCAAATTTTTTTGACAATTTAGATAATGATATAAACTTAAATTATAAAATACCTGTGGCTTAGAAATTAATTATGTAGCTTGAAGAATTAAACATATATATTAACTATAATTAAAATAACAAGAAACAGGCTATTCAAAATAAGTTTTTAGGCAGTTTTTGTTATATATGTTTTATGGTTGCCTAGATATTACACGTATTTTTAAATTGTTTCGTTTTGTATGGTTGCTTTGATATTTTAATTAAATCTGCAGACCTTTTAGCACAAATTATGTTATATTTAGTGCAAAGAGTTACTAAATTTGTTCAAAAAGGTTTGGGAGTAATAAATAACTAAATGTGAAGAGGAGGATTGATCAATTCAACATATTTGTTTAATAGTTCTTAATTGGGACTCTTAATTAAACATATACATATTAATATGTTATATTTAATTAATACCTTTCTTTATTTCGTATCATAAACCTCATATCTGGCAGCAATGTAACATTAAGAGGGGGACTGATGAATGTTGTTATACCTTTTAAAAACCATTGCTTACATATCGATGGATTCACCCAATATGATGAGAAATGTTTAGAGTATGAGAATACTTCTATTTCTTGACAAAGAATCAATGTCTCCAAATTAAGAAACACCACAATTTGTTTAATTGTATAAAACCGAATTTTATCAGTAAAAGCGGATAAGAAAAGTTCTTTTTTATATAATTTGCCATTAAATTGAACTTCACTATAACAAGTAATGTGATCCAAAGATATCCCAAGATGTTGACTTATTTCAATCAAAATTTGTAATTTTTGTTCTTCATTCTTTTTATCTACCACAAGTTCGAGTTTAGGTTTACTATTTATGAACAACGCAAATTGCAACTGACTCTTGTTAGCCAGCGATAAACATATGTTTTTTCTTGAAGTAATTGAGCGAGCATATGTTTTAAATGGTTTATGTTTGGACTCATATCTAAATGACCAGTAATGCCGCGGGGGACCTGAGTGCTCAATAACGTCAGGGTAATGCAATAAAAAATGGTGTTTGGGCTGCAATGTATCATTAAAATAGTTGTCATAATCTGAACAAAGTTTTGATATTTTTATCCTTAAAATGTCTGCATAGCTTTGTGGCATGCGGGTACAAAGAAGCATATCAATAAGTTCTAGAAAATCAGTTAGAATTAGCCATATATCGTCATCTACAGGTACCAAATCACCTATTAATTTTTTTTTTTTTTTTTTTTTTTTTTTTTTTTTTTTAAGGCGTTCATGCTCCATGTAGGAGCGTTGCCAGGCTAATCAGCTTCGAATATTCACCACGGTCATTCGCAACAGCGACATAGTTACCATGGCAGCCGATTTTTTTAAGGTCGTTTATTACGTCAGTCTCCCATTGTAGTCGTGGTCTTCCTCGCGGTCTACCACTCCCTGGGGTACTAACGTACATTTTTCTAATCATTCCAGACTGTGAATCGGCTCGTAGAACATGCCCAAACCAAGCAATCCTGTTAGAACGGATACAACCTATTATATCAGGACCCTCAAGAAGGTCTCTGATCTCAAAGTTATACCGGGTTCTATACTCTCCATCGTCTGTCTTAAGTGGACCAAAAATGTAGCGTAGGATCTTACGCTCAAATACAGATAAATGCGATTCGTCATTTTGTGTAAGGGTCCACGTTTGTGACCCATACATCACAACCGGTCTAATCAATGTCTTGTATAACTTGAGCTTGGTGTTAGTTGATACATACGGTGATCCAAGGAGAGGTTTAATTGAGTAGAAAGTTCGATTACCTGCAGCGATTCGAGCTTTAATATCTGTAAGTATGCTGTTGTTTGAGTCAAGCATTGATCCCAAATATTTAAAAGATTCAACTCCCTCAATTCGTTCATCGCCGCACATCAAATCTTTCTTCTCAGCCTCTCTTGAAACATTCATATGTTTGGTTTTATTGTAGTTAATTTGCAGACCAATTTTCCTAGCACCACTCTCAAGCGACTTGAAAGTCTCACTCATAACAGCTTCACTTCGGCCGAGGATGACAACATCATCAGCGTAAGCAATCATCTGTACTGAGTTTATTGACAAGATATTGTTATTAGTCGGTAGTTTCTTTTGACGGCACACATATTCCAAGGCTAGATTAAAAAGTATAGGAGAGATAGCATCACCTTGTCTTAATCCGGAGTCGACTTTAAAAAATTTTGATATTTCGTTCTCTACTCGCACACAGCATTGAGAGTTCTGTACTGTCATTTTGCATAGTGATACCAGTTTACCAGGAATTCCCATTGACACCAGAGCAGACCATAGAGTCTCTCGTTCGAGAGAGTCGTAGGCCTGCCTGAAATCAATGAAAAGTTGGTGCACAGGTATGTTGAACTCTCGACACTTTTCCAAAATCATCCTTATCGAGAAAAGTGCATCGGTGGTACCTCGGCCCCGCCGGAAACCACACTGATATTCTCCAAACAGTTGTTCAGCAAAAGGATTGATTTTGGATAGCAAAATGTAGGAAAAGATCTTATATGCTGTGCAGAGGAGAGCGATTCCTCTGTAGTTTGCACATTGTAGGCGATTACCTTTTTTATGGATTGGTATCAGCATAGCTTTGTTCCAGTCCTGTGGCATGGTTTCAGTCCTCCAGATCATTTGAACAAGTTCAAACAATCTTGAGGATAGAGTTTCGCCACCATGTACAATCATTTCGGATGTTATATCGTCGATACCAGGTGCTTTATTGCATTTTAATTTTGACAGCGCCGCATCGAATTCCTCTTTGGTGGGTTCGTCTACATGTACCTTTGACGCACGAATAAGCTTTGCTCGTCGCCCGACTTGTTGCTGGTCACTTAAGTTGAGAAGATTCTCAAAATAAGCGGCCCAAGTATCTAAAATATTTTTAAGGTCTACTTGTAGCTCCCCATCTTCGTTTTGAATAGCAGTCGATCTAGTTTGAGGGCCCTTCCTTAAGGTTTTAACCTGTTGAAAGAAGTTACGCGATTGATGTTCCTTATTGAAGCTTTCAATCTCCTCACACTGTCTCTTCCACCATTCTCTCTTCGTTCGTCTACATAGCTTTGTAACGGCTTGTCTTGCCAGTTTATAGTTCTCCTTCGTGGACCTGGTATTGCGTCCTTGTAGACACTTCAGATAGCAATCTCTTTTGTATTGAATAGCGTCAAGACATGCTTGATCCATCCATGGCTTCTGGGAGTGGTTCTGTGGTCGTCCAAGTATTCCCTCAGCAGCGCTTAAAACAGCATCTTTGAGCAAATACCATGACTTATCGACGTCTCCATTAATGGTTTCTGATTTCTCCAATGTTTCGGCAATATGGATTTGATATCTCTCTTCTGTTTCAGCATTCTTTAATGATGAGATGTTAAAACGATTCCGTTGATTGAATTTTGGAATGCCTGGATTTGGGAAGTGGAACCTTATCGTTGCACATACAAGGAAGTGGTCACTTCCAATGTATGCACCTCTAAAGGATCGCACATCCCGAACGCTCGAAAAGAAACGTGCTGTTACTAGAACGTGATCAATTTGATTTCGAGTGTTTCCATTCGGTGAGACCCAAGTCTGTTTATGAATCGATCGATGCGGAAAGAACGTACTGGCAATTCTCAAATTATTTGATAATGCAAACTCAGTCATTCTCTCACCATTATCATTCGAATTCAAATGCAGGCTGTTGGGACCCACCACATTTCCATAAGAGATATCTCCTCCAACCTGTCCATTAAAGTCACCAAGAACCATAATGAAGTCGCGTGTTGGTGTTGAAGTCGCGTGTTGGTGTTTGTTTCATAACCTCTTCCAGTGCTATGTAGAAATTATCCTTCTCGTCGACGGTCTTAGCTTCAGTAGGTGCATGCACGGCAATAAGAGAAATATTGTTATATGTACCACGTACACGTAGGTAGCAGATCCTCTCACTGACCGGGATGAATTTCATCACGGCTTCTTGTATACGTGCACCAACAAGAAAGCCAGTACCAAATTCTCTTCGAGAAGGATGACCACTACAGTATAGAGAGTGACTATCCAAATCTTGTTTTCCGATTATCGGCTGTCTAATTTCTTGTAGAGCAATAATATCCATCCTATACCTCTCAGCCTCTGTTTCCAGACTTATAAGAGCATCAGGAGCGCTCAGGCTGCGCACGTTCCACGTTCCGATTCGGTAGTCTGGTCCTTTTTCACGTCCAGGTAAAATTCTGTTTTGTTGTCCGGGTCTGTTTTTCTTTTTCTGATCACCAAATTTAACATATTAGTTTTTTTCCGGGGTTAGGGTGTTAACCTTAGGCCCAACCCAAATTGTCGTGAATGGGTCCGTTCTGCATATTAAGGTCACCAGAAACAACCTTTTTACACGTTTATATAGCGAGCCGCTTGATTCAAGACAGACGCCCGCTCCAAGCCGCCCCTGACATGGAGAACAGACGCTTGAGTCGCATTGGTTGTAAGGCGCCAATTCGCCGTGATGTAGCGTCATTGACTAAGCAGTTTTTACTCTGCTTGTCTCCAATACACCAACCTAATTCTGTCAGCATTACCCAGGCAGCACGGCGTGGACGTCGAATTTAGGATTTCGCTACCCTAAATCACCTATTAATAGTGGAAGAAAATGTAGAAAACTCATCATTTCTCGCGCAGACATTTTCAATTTAAATTTTCTCAGATGACTGAGTTTTAATGGTCCAACAAAATTGTCAATTTCAATAGAACCATAATTAAAATGTTGTTTTCTGAAATTAAATGCGTCAAGTGTAAAATATTTTTTCGTTTCAATAAAGTAAATTAAAATATGACAAATATTATAATTACTCACTCCTTCAAATATGTCATGCATTAAATCCACACTAAAATTTGTTGTGACATGAAAGATGGGAAGCAAATTAAACAAACATCTACTTATGATACCGCTATCTAAAGACTCAAGATCGGTGTTATAATTATTTTGGGTTCGAAGCTCGAAATAGTTGCTCAAACAACAATTGCGAGTTTCAGTTTTAGATGCTCTACAAAATCTACAAAATCTTGTTGCAGAGAACTTTTGAAACCCTAAAATATTATTTAAACTAAGGTTATCTCCTAAAATTAAGCCTAGTATAAAGTTTACGCGTTTCACACCTTTTGATGTTATAATATCAATACCGATCTCTTCTAAATATTTCAATTCATTGACGAATTCAGTTAACGACGCGTCATTACCAAAATCCTTTATATATTGAGATTTTATACTTGCGGCCAAAAATATATTGTTTAGTTTATAATTAGTTTTTGAACAAGGAAAGGAATAGTAGAAATTACAAATTGAATGAGTACCTGCGTGTGACCCTAACGGATTGTTAATTTCAAAATCATCCGTATAAAGAAAATACGGAATAGCAATTGGATATGAAGTTAAACGGATTTTTTCTTTCCATAGTTTGCCTTGAATAAAATGTGAAAATCCATCTCTATCATTTAAAGTTTGCTTCATAAAATGAACTGTTGATAGCAAATTATCGTTTTTTTCGAAATATTTCTTGAACTGAAAGCGTAATGGTAATAAAATTCCCTTGCTTTCATGTTCTTCATATAATATTTCTCCATTTTTATAAACTTCGGTAACTTCGTTGTTAATTGTAAACTGTTTTAAGTTTTCAATGCAGTTTTTTTCACGCAGATGCTTAAAAAGGCGATACTCAGTTTTACAATATTGAAATGGATCCTTACAAACATTTAAATACGATTTTAAACTTTTTAGTTCATTTGATGTAATTAAATTTTCAACGACAGTTGATATTTTCGTGGTAATTAGTTCAACAATAAGTTCTTGTATTTTAAAAACACAGTTCACTGGCATATTATCCAAACCATGGAGATTTAAAGATAACTTTAAAGCTGAATTGTGCAAATCATCACCAATACTTTCAAAGTTTGTTTGAGAGTTTGGAAGCTCTAGTAATTTAAAATTATTCATGTCATTTAGATTATAATTAAATGTTTGGTCAACAAAACTTTTTTGTAAATTCTCTGTTTGAGGAGATGTTGGAGCGCTAGAAACATTCGATTTCTTTGCAATCATTTGTGCGTGCATATGATCATTTAATTTGTGCTTATTCTTGCAATGTCTTCGAAAACTACTGATATTTTGAAATTTTTGACAGCATTCTTTGTAAGTGCAAATATACCTGCTGTGTTTATTTAATCCATGATATAATCTCAAATGAGTTCTGTAATCTGCAAATACTGAAAATTTTACAGCACACATAAAGCAATCCATTTTATCACGTATATACAATTATACTTCGTTTATACTTTATTTAAATTTGAAATGTTTTTAAATTTCTAATACTGTTCTAAAACTTTTTCTATGTTAAAAATTACGTAGTTTTATTAATGTTTTCGAACTATTTCACTCTACTTTAAATTATGATTTTACCAACCAACTAAGAATTAAAAAATTATTAAGACCACACGTATGCTTAAATAAATTGTTAGACAAATTATTTTGTATATGCTATCATTTCTTGATGAATTCTATCTTTCTTGAACATACAAACAACAAAATATTTACTCTATTTCATCAAAGTTTGTTGCTTAAATCCACAAAAAAATCTTGTACATAGGATTAAAAATATTTTAAATTCTTCATTAAATGATTGTACCAGTGACTAATTATTTTTAGAATCTACCAAGACTTTTCAGGTTTAATCAACCATCAATTTTAGTACCACTATCAAAATATTTGTTATTTCTACGCTATCTGTGTGAACCGATGACAAAACACTTTTAAATTCAACCACATAGGCTTACAGTCAAATTTATTAACAATGCTAGTATCGATAACAAAAAGTTGGTAGTTTCTTTCAAATTTTTGTTTGTATAATCTTCTGTATTTGTTTTGTAAAATTGACAAAATGATTGTCAAGGTTTGACAACAGCTTTGTCTATTTTACTTAATTTTAATTTGTGTTACAAAACACAATCAACAAAATCCATATTGTAGAATAGCCCAACATATTTTTTTCAGTGATATACAGGATGGGAACAGGGGAAGGGAATGGAACAAGGTGGGATAGATAAGAATGGGAGAAGTTAGGGTGGGAAAGGAATAAGATGGGGTATGTGCTGGTAGTTGATCACTCGAATGACAAGGGACGATAGGATGGTCAGAGGATAAATCCTCCGCCGATAAATTATCGCCACTTGACACTCTCGATCCTCACCACCAACACATACGGAGGAGGTGCTATGACCTGAAGCAGTCCAATCACCCACGGCATGAAGGCTGGGCGGACTCTTCCCTCAGCAGCTGATCGGACTGCTTTGGAAGATGTCCCCCAGTATCATCCATGGGGAACTGGACAACTCAGGCCATAGGAAGCTAATATTGCCGGGAGGGGACTCTAACGTTAGGCAATATTTAGCTCGGGCCGGATCCTGAAGACACCGTGAACCCGAAGCCTGACCAGGTGACCAGGCTCGGATGAGGATTGGCGTATACACCAATCCTCATCAGTCTAGGTCTGGCACCTGAGTCACCTTCGGCCTTCCCGGCATCCTCCGAAACCCAATCCGTAACTAGGGTCCGTGGGGTTGTAATGCCCATAGGGAATAATTCCTAAGAACTATTCCCACCCTTGCGTTAAAAAAAACAAAAGGAGAATTGTAGCTGTAGGCGTGGGGACGCAAAACTCCATCGAAGAACGTCTGAGGCATCTCAGACTTCCTTCGCTCCTGCGCGTCTGAAGCTTGAAGTTGCTTCCACGTCGCCAGAGTCTGTTACTATTGTTTGGTGATAAGAGAAAGTTAAACTTGAAGAAAATTAAAAAAAAAAACTTCTGAATTTTTTGTATTATGGAGGGACTCCTCCAGGGCACCACATCGCCGCAGTGGCCCTAGAGCAGCCCCACGTTGGGCGCCAATTTGTAATAAGTTAGTTGACTAACAACCAAGTGGCATTGCAGGCCGCGTACCTAGCGAGGTTGTATTAATAGCCCCAAACTAGCTGCAGTCCATGGGGACGAGAAAGAAATCCTGCTGCTCCAGCACAAATACCGATTTAGTACGCGTAACATGAGATAAGGACGGATGTAAGAAAAAGAACAAGTGAACTAAACAGACTCTGGCGACCCCCGTGTGCGAACGAACCACGATCACCACCTCCAACAACTACAATTCACAGCACACCTTCACATGCTCTCACGTCTCATACACTCACACACACACCTAGACACACGTGAAATAATCCCTTACCATTCTTTAACAAAAAAAAATGTTATAGATTTAGAAAATTGAAACAATATAATATCCATTTAAACGTAAAAAATATATTAAATGCAATTGTTGCAAATGCAACAGAAAAGAATTTAACAGTTTTTTCATTTATTACTTAAATTGATAGTAATTTTTCACTTGATTCTGTTTTTTTTATTATTTTGTATACCTTCCGAATTAAAGCAAATAATTAAACGTTAATGGTCTATGCAATATTGTTCTTTTTTTTACTCTTTTGTTTATTAGATTGAAATAATTAAATATAAAACGAGTTAAAAAAAAAATAGGCATCAAGTTTAATTCAACTTAAAGGTGTGGAAGATTTATATTTTCTATAGATTTTCTATAGATCACTTTAATTCACGAGTAATTTTTCCTTCGTTACAATATATATAACAATTGACAGTCTTTTTCATATGTTTTAAAAAAAAATGAAATCAATTTCTAATATTAAATGAAGAAAAAAAAAGTGAAAAATTAAGTTCATTGTTCAAAACGTTCATAACTCTAACAAGCATTTTTATTCTAGTTGTTTACGATACTATTCTGTACTATGATTTATGTATGAATGAAATTAAAGTTTGAATATTAAAAATAATAATAAAATTACATCCTATCACTGTTTTTTTTTTTTTGTTGTTTTTCTGTTTGATGTAGAAATTCTAGATTATATTATTATAATTACATCAGAATTAATGATTTTATTATAAGCTGGTTAAATGTTGAATAATAATTATTAGAAATTAAACAATAATTAAAAAAAAAACAATTTATAAGCATTTTGGTTTGTTTTATAGTATACCACCCAAACACACCCCAGGCATACACGCACCCGTCCACACACTCACGCCCACATTCATACATGCGTACACTCTCATATATATATATATATATATATATATATATATATATATATATATATATATATATATATATATATATATATATATATATATATATATATATATATATATATATATATATATATATAATATATATATATATATATATATATATATATATATATATATATATATATATATATATATATATATATATATATATTATATATATATATATATATATATATATATATATATATATATATATATATATATATATATATATATATATATATGTATATATATATATATATATATATATATATATATATATATATATATATATATATATATATATATATATATATATATATATATATATATATATATATATATATATATATATATATGAATATAGATATGTATATATATATATATATTTATATATTTATATATATATATATATATATATATATATATATATATATATATATATATATATATATATATATATATATATATATATATATATATATATATATATATATATATATATATATATATATATATATATTTATTATATAGATTTTATACGTCTTAAACCCGACAAGGTGAATTTTTATTGAAAGAGATAATTAATTTCCTTAACCTCACTATTTGTGATTTTCGAAAGTTAATAGGTATATTCCATATTATCCTAAGTCACGTGTGCAGTTATTATTGAATGCTGCCAATCAATATGAAATCAATTTTACGACATAAATGTCAAGTAAATTAGTGAATCGTATGAATTTTTCAATTCGAAATCAGTTTTTGGGTTTATCTGAATAAACCTTATAGTTATTTGTTAATAAAAACAACTTTTATCTCTGAACGTGTTTCGGTTCGGATTCGAACTTAGAACCTCATCAGTACCAACTAAGTTTGAATCTTTTGGTAGACACGCTGTCAACTGCCCCTCGGCGTCGACATTTAGAAACATTTTTAATTACGATGTTGTAATTTCTTTTTTCTTAGTGAAAAACTTTTTTGTCATACTTCACTGGCTACAGAGTTAGTATTTTTATTATATAGATTTTATACGTATTAAACCCGACAAGATGAATTTTTCAAGATGGATTTTTCAAGATGAATTGACACTCGAAAAACTTAAACTTAAAGTTTTAAGAACTCAGAAATACAGCCAAACATGCCGTCTGCTGATTCATTGGCACTTTCAAAAAAATCAATAAACTTATGTTGTAAGTACTCATAAGTAGTTAAGTAACTGTATAAGTTACTCATAAGTAGTAGTAGTTTTGTGTATTTACATATTCCTTCAAAATCGTTAGCTTTCTGTAGCCAAAGGTTTTACTTTATAATAAAATTCGGTTCAGTCATTTTATTTTAATAATAATTAATAATAATTAATAATAATTAATAATTCTAAGAACAGGTACTTTGTAACAAAAGTTATTTAAAAAAACAGAGGTTTAACGGTGGGTTTATTTCAAAATTTAAACAATGGTGGTTTACAACCTGAATAAATCGTGCAATAAAGCATCGATATTCACATATGTCAGCAATGTAAACTATTTGCTATTGTTACTAACCTTTCGACATAAAGTTAAATAATCAGTTACAATTTTAATATAAGTAAAGGTGCAATAACAATTACTTATTTTGCTAGCGCGTTTATTGAGAGAAATAGGAAGAAAAAAAATCTATTTTTTTCAGTGTAAGATATTGTATTACAGTTTGCCTAAAGTAGGACATTTTTATAGTAAAGGAGGACGTAGGACATTCTTGCTCCAAAGTAGGACTGTCCTACCGAATGTAGGACACGTGGCAACCGTATAGTATGCTGTTAAATTTTAAACTTTGTAAATTTTTTTCTGTTTGAATACGTAACAGCATTTTTTTATTTTTTACTTTATTCAATTTTAGCGTTGTTTCCAATAAGTAAATTCATTTAACTTTATTTATTTTATACCAAAGAAAGTTTTTTCTTTAAAATATTATGAACTATTAACATAAATATGCTAAAAAATTGAAAAAAATTAAAAAAATCGACCAGTTCGAGATTCGAAAACTTTTTTTTTCGGTTTTTCTCAATTTTAAGCTGCTAAATAACAATAAATCATTAAAACCGATATATCATTTGAGAGTAGACATCTTGACAAAAAAAATAAGCACTCAAAATCCAAAAAAACATCAATAAAGTTGTTCGCCGGAGATAGGGGTGTTTTTTCGGAAAAATGGTAAAATCTCGAAAAATATTTATTTTCCATAATTGAAAAAATTCATGCTTATTATGCGCAAATAATTACGTACTTTCACAAAGTTTCATTAAAATTGAATAATTTTCACGCGAAAAAAAAAATAAAAAACAGAAAAATCGGTTTTTCATCATTTTCTCGCAAACTTTGAGGTTATGTCGAAAAATGTGTTCACTAAAGTTTTAGATTTTTTTATTATCTACAACTTTTGTATGAAACACTTTTCTCTAGGAGGCCTCGTTTCGTTACAAATAACGAAAAACTGGTTTCTCCCCTTACACATCACCCCATTTCACCACTTCCCTTCATCTCAAGTTCGAAAGTTTTTTTTTTCATTGTTTATGACCTCAACTATATATTCCAGCCGGCCGTTACCTGCTACTAATTTTTTCATCTCAAAAAGGTAACGGCCCCAGCCTAAACTATGAATTAGCACTTTAATCGGAATAAAAGTTTTTTCCGAAGCACATTTCAATTTGTAAAAATATGGTTCAAAAATTGCCACACCATTGCTGACTCGGGTGGATATTCCAAGTTAAAGACATGGAATATCTTAAAACACGCATCAACGGCCTTTATAATATTAGTATGCACATGTTTTACCCCATTAAAATGTGTGAACATTTTCGATGGATACAGCACATCATCTGCAATTATAACTACTTTGGGTTGCATTGGTAGTTTTTTTTTTTTAAATGTTCGATATGTTCCTTAAAAAGGATTATTGATTTCGACATATATGTAAAACTATCTTGCGAATCGCTGATTGAAAAACGCTTAATGCTTCTTTTTCCGTCAATTTTTTTTGTGCAGACTTTTGACGTAGGAATTAGAATCCCATGTAGAAGCATCAAAAGACCACACAATTTTCCATCTGGGAACATAAAGGAATATAGATATAATTTTATAGAATTAATGATTATAATAAAGGAGTTATTTTAAGTACTTTCAGTTAATTTCGCATCTACCATCCGTTGCAAAAGTAGGCGACAGTTTACTTTTTTAAGCTTTGTTTTATAGATTATCAGCATTTTATCATAAAAAGAAGTGGAGAATAAGTCTAACAAAGCATTGGAGTTATCGAAAAGCTCCTCAAAGTCACTGTTTATCTAAAATGTGAATTATAATATTAATTCCTTTTAATAATATTGTATGTTCTGAAATATTTTATCTTACCAATCTACATCCTTGAGACAGCTTGTACTGTGGCCAAATTGATTCAATGATACTATTCGTATCTTCGATTTTAAGATCTTCAAATCTTTTGACAGCACATTTTTTCCAATGCATCAATAGCTCATCTGGATTTAAATTCTCATACTTTAATGCACGTATTGATGTCGCAACATCTTCATCATCAATATGACATTTTAATCTCTTCGATCTAGCCTTTTCTTCTGCGTTTGTAAATTCATCAACTGAATCCGTTATCTGACGACGTAATCCCCATTTTTTCAATCGTTTTTTTATATTGTTGTACTTATTGTACAATTTTCCTTTGGGATATCGTGAGGTACAATCGTAATAATATTCCTTAGAAAAATAAATAGGGAGAATAAAGTCTTATTAAAATTTTCTTTATAACAGAAATAAACAACCTTTAATTCTCCTTTAAAGATATCACATATTTCATGTGAAATTTTCTCCACGAGTTTTGGGGTTAGAATAATGCTATTGCGCAAGAAATAGTTTACCACGGTACTGATTAGAATTTCTCTGATGGAATCTTGTAACCTTTTATTTGTTTCGTAATATTCTAAAATCATTTTTGACTGCGAACATTCGTTTAATATATCGAGGAGACTTAAATTTGAGTTTTGTGCAGTAACAAATGATGAAGATATTCTATTCGCTAGTGAATGCGGTAATGTTGATGATGTTGAAGCTACGTTTATTTGTGAAGCCGAACAAGTGGGACTAATATCAATTTTTTGTCTCCACAATTTGAAATGGTAATTAAAATTTATAATATCACCCATTTTAAACTGCTTAAGAATAGTTGGTATTACTTCGCTTTCCAGACGTTTTAATTGATCAACAAATATATTTTGCTCTGAAAATAGATTTATCCATAATTATTATTTTAACTTTAGGTTTATTGAAGTTTACCTTTAAAATAAGACAGCAAGTGAACTAGGTCCCAACTTTCAAGCAACGTATTCAATTCTTGAACCTTAGCTTCTTCATTATTAAAGATAGAAGCACATTGAAAATAATCTCCATCATCATTATTTAGATAATATGTTGTATATTCCTGACGATTATTTTCCATATCGTATTTTTGCGTGAATATTTTTAGTTTTATAGGTTGTTACAACTAACTTAAAAAATCTTTTTTTTAAAATTATTTCTAATTGTGTTTTCATAAATATTAATGGGATGAATTACATATACAAGAAATGATCATGAAATTTAATTAAATATTGAATTAACTAAGCTATAAAATATATATATATATATATATATATATATATATATATATATATATATATATATATATATATATATATATATATATATATATATATATATATATATATATCTACATAAATAGCTATTAGATATTTAAATATAAATTGTGATTTTTAATATTTAAAAAAATATCTTCAAATTATTATTTGCAAATTTTTTTGACAATTTAGATAATGATATAAACTTAAATTATAAAATACCTGTGGCTTAGAAATTAATTATGTAGCTTGAAGAATTAAACATATATATTAACTATAATTAAAATAACAAGAAACAGGCTATTCAAAATAAGTTTTTAGGCAGTTTTTGTTATATATGTTTTATGGTTGCCTAGATATTACACGTATTTTTAAATTGTTTCGTTTTGTATGGTTGCTTTGATATTTTAATTAAATCTGCAGACCTTTTAGCACAAATTATGTTATATTTAGTGCAAAGAGTTACTAAATTTGTTCAAAAAGGTTTGGGAGTAATAAATAACTAAATGTGAAGAGGAGGATTGATCAATTCAACATATTTGTTTAATAGTTCTTAATTGGGACTCTTAATTAAACATATACATATTAATATGTTATATTTAATTAATACCTTTCTTTATTTCGTATCATAAACCTCATATCTGGCAGCAATGTAACATTAAGAGGGGGACTGATGAATGTTGTTATACCTTTTAAAAACCATTGCTTACATATCGATGGATTCACCCAATATGATGAGAAATGTTTAGAGTATGAGAATACTTCTATTTCTTGACAAAGAATCAATGTCTCCAAATTAAGAAACACCACAATTTGTTTAATTGTATAAAACCGAATTTTATCAGTAAAAGCGGATAAGAAAAGTTCTTTTTTATATAATTTGCCATTAAATTGAACTTCACTATAACAAGTAATGTGATCCAAAGATATCCCAAGATGTTGACTTATTTCAATCAAAATTTGTAATTTTTGTTCTTCATTCTTTTTATCTACCACAAGTTCGAGTTTAGGTTTACTATTTATGAACAACGCAAATTGCAACTGACTCTTGTTAGCCAGCGATAAACATATGTTTTTTCTTGAAGTAATTGAGCGAGCATATGTTTTAAATGGTTTATGTTTGGACTCATATCTAAATGACCAGTAATGCCGCGGGGGACCTGAGTGCTCAATAACGTCAGGGTAATGCAATAAAAAATGGTGTTTGGGCTGCAATGTATCATTAAAATAGTTGTCATAATCTGAACAAAGTTTTGATATTTTTATCCTTAAAATGTCTGCATAGCTTTGTGGCATGCGGGTACAAAGAAGCATATCAATAAGTTCTAGAAAATCAGTTAGAATTAGCCATATATCGTCATCTACAGGTACCAAATCACCTATTAATTTTTTTTTTTTTTTTTTTTTTTTTTTTTTTTTTTTTTTTTAAGGCGTTCATGCTCCATGTAGGAGCGTTGCCAGGCTAATCAGCTTCGAATATTCACCACGGTCATTCGCAACAGCGACATAGTTACCATGGCAGCCGATTTTTTTAAGGTCGTTTATTACGTCAGTCTCCCATTGTAGTCGTGGTCTTCCTCGCGGTCTACCACTCCCTGGGGTACTAACGTACATTTTTCTAATCATTCCAGACTGTGAATCGGCTCGTAGAACATGCCCAAACCAAGCAATCCTGTTAGAACGGATACAACCTATTATATCAGGACCCTCAAGAAGGTCTCTGATCTCAAAGTTATACCGGGTTCTATACTCTCCATCGTCTGTCTTAAGTGGACCAAAAATGTAGCGTAGGATCTTACGCTCAAATACAGATAAATGCGATTCGTCATTTTGTGTAAGGGTCCACGTTTGTGACCCATACATCACAACCGGTCTAATCAATGTCTTGTATAACTTGAGCTTGGTGTTAGTTGATACATACGGTGATCCAAGGAGAGGTTTAATTGAGTAGAAAGTTCGATTACCTGCAGCGATTCGAGCTTTAATATCTGTAAGTATGCTGTTGTTTGAGTCAAGCATTGATCCCAAATATTTAAAAGATTCAACTCCCTCAATTCGTTCAACGCCGCACATCAAATCTTTCTTCTCAGCCTCTCTTGAAACATTCATATGTTTGGTTTTATTGTAGTTAATTTGCAGACCAATTTTCCTAGCACCACTCTCAAGCGACTTGAAAGTCTCACTCATAACAGCTTCACTTCGGCCGAGGATGACAACATCATCAGCGTAAGCAATCATCTGTACTGAGTTTATTGACAAGATATTGTTATTAGTCGGTAGTTTCTTTTGACGGCACACATATTCCAAGGCTAGATTAAAAAGTATAGGAGAGATAGCATCACCTTGTCTTAATCCGGAGTCGACTTTAAAAAATTTTGATATTTCGTTCTCTACTCGCACACAGCATTGAGAGTTCTGTACTGTCATTTTGCATAGTGATACCAGTTTACCAGGAATTCCCATTGACACCAGAGCAGACCATAGAGTCTCTCGTTCGAGAGAGTCGTAGGCCTGCCTGAAATCAATGAAAAGTTGGTGCACAGGTATGTTGAACTCTCGACACTTTTCCAAAATCATCCTTATCGAGAAAAGTGCATCGGTGGTACCTCGGCCCCGCCGGAAACCACACTGATATTCTCCAAACAGTTGTTCAGCAAAAGGATTGATTTTGGATAGCAAAATGTAGGAAAAGATCTTATATGCTGTGCAGAGGAGAGCGATTCCTCTGTAGTTTGCACATTGTAGGCGATTACCTTTTTTATGGATTGGTATCAGCATAGCTTTGTTCCAGTCCTGTGGCATGGTTTCAGTCCTCCAGATCATTTGAACAAGTTCAAACAATCTTGAGGATAGAGTTTCGCCACCATGTACAATCATTTCGGATGTTATATCGTCGATACCAGGTGCTTTATTGCATTTTAATTTTGACAGCGCCGCATCGAATTCCTCTTTGGTGGGTTCGTCTACATGTACCTTTGACGCACGAATAAGCTTTGCTCGTCGCCCGACTTGTTGCTGGTCACTTAAGTTGAGAAGATTCTCAAAATAAGCGGCCCAAGTATCTAAAATATTTTTAAGGTCTACTTGTAGCTCCCCATCTTCGTTTTGAATAGCAGTCGATCTAGTTTGAGGGCCCTTCCTTAAGGTTTTAACCTGTTGAAAGAAGTTACGCGATTGATGTTCCTTATTGAAGCTTTCAATCTCCTCACACTGTCTCTTCCACCATTCTCTCTTCGTTCGTCTACATAGCTTTGTAACGGCTTGTCTTGCCAGTTTATAGTTCTCCTTCGTGGACCTGGTATTGCGTCCTTGTAGACACTTCAGATAGCAATCTCTTTTGTATTGAATAGCGTCAAGACATGCTTGATCCATCCATGGCTTCTGGGAGTGGTTCTGTGGTCGTCCAAGTATTCCCTCAGCAGCGCTTAAAACAGCATCTTTGAGCAAATACCATGACTTATCGACGTCTCCATTAATGGTTTCTGATTTCTCCAATGTTTCGGCAATATGGATTTGATATCTCTCTTCTGTTTCAGCATTCTTTAATGATGAGATGTTAAAACGATTCCGTTGATTGAATTTTGGAATGCCTGGATTTGGGAAGTGGAACCTTATCGTTGCACATACAAGGAAGTGGTCACTTCCAATGTATGCACCTCTAAAGGATCGCACATCCCGAACGCTCGAAAAGAAACGTGCTGTTACTAGAACGTGATCAATTTGATTTCGAGTGTTTCCATTCGGTGAGACCCAAGTCTGTTTATGAATCGATCGATGCGGAAAGAACGTACTGGCAATTCTCAAATTATTTGATAATGCAAACTCAGTCATTCTCTCACCATTATCATTCGAATTCAAATGCAGGCTGTTGGGACCCACCACATTTCCATAAGAGATATCTCCTCCAACCTGTCCATTAAAGTCACCAAGAACCATAATGAAGTCGCGTGTTGGTGTTTGTTTCATAACCTCTTCCAGTGCTATGTAGAAATTATCCTTCTCGTCGACGGTCTTAGCTTCAGTAGGTGCATGCACGGCAATAAGAGAAATATTGTTATATGTACCACGTACACGTAGGTAGCAGATCCTCTCACTGACCGGGATGAATTTCATCACGGCTTCTTGTATACGTGCACCAACAAGAAAGCCAGTACCAAATTCTCTTCGAGAAGGATGACCACTACAGTATAGAGAGTGACTATCCAAATCTTGTTTTCCGATTATCGGCTGTCTAATTTCTTGTAGAGCAATAATATCCATCCTATACCTCTCAGCCTCTGTTTCCAGACTTATAAGAGCATCAGGAGCGCTCAGGCTGCGCACGTTCCACGTTCCGATTCGGTAGTCTGGTCCTTTTTCACGTCCAGGTAAAATTCTGTTTTGTTGTCCGGGTCTGTTTTTCTTTTTCTGATCACCAAATTTAACATATTAGTTTTTTTCCGGGGTTAGGGTGTTAACCTTAGGCCCAACCCAAATTGTCGTGAATGGGTCCGTTCTGCATATTAAGGTCACCAGAAACAACCTTTTTACACGTTTATATAGCGAGCCGCTTGATTCAAGACAGACGCCCGCTCCAAGCCGCCCCTGACATGGAGAACAGACGCTTGAGTCGCATTGGTTGTAAGGCGCCAATTCGCCGTGATGTAGCGTCATTGACTAAGCAGTTTTTACTCTGCTTGTCTCCAATACACCAACCTAATTCTGTCAGCATTACCCAGGCAGCACGGCGTGGACGTCGAATTTAGGATTTCGCTACCCTAAATCACCTATTAATAGTGGAAGAAAATGTAGAAAACTCATCATTTCTCGCGCAGACATTTTCAATTTAAATTTTCTCAGATGACTGAGTTTTAATGGTCCAACAAAATTGTCAATTTCAATAGAACCATAATTAAAATGTTGTTTTCTGAAATTAAATGCGTCAAGTGTAAAATATTTTTTCGTTTCAATAAAGTAAATTAAAATATGACAAATATTATAATTACTCACTCCTTCAAATATGTCATGCATTAAATCCACACTAAAATTTGTTGTGACATGAAAGATGGGAAGCAAATTAAACAAACATCTACTTATGATACCGCTATCTAAAGACTCAAGATCGGTGTTATAATTATTTTGGGTTCGAAGCTCGAAATAGTTGCTCAAACAACAATTGCGAGTTTCAGTTTTAGATGCTCTACAAAATCTACAAAATCTTGTTGCAGAGAACTTTTGAAACCCTAAAATATTATTTAAACTAAGGTTATCTCCTAAAATTAAGCCTAGTATAAAGTTTACGCGTTTCACACCTTTTGATGTTATAATATCAATACCGATCTCTTCTAAATATTTCAATTCATTGACGAATTCAGTTAACGACGCGTCATTACCAAAATCCTTTATATATTGAGATTTTATACTTGCGGCCAAAAATATATTGTTTAGTTTATAATTAGTTTTTGAACAAGGAAAGGAATAGTAGAAATTACAAATTGAATGAGTACCTGCGTGTGACCCTAACGGATTGTTAATTTCAAAATCATCCGTATAAAGAAAATACGGAATAGCAATTGGATATGAAGTTAAACGGATTTTTTCTTTCCATAGTTTGCCTTGAATAAAATGTGAAAATCCATCTCTATCATTTAAAGTTTGCTTCATAAAATGAACTGTTGATAGCAAATTATCGTTTTTTTCGAAATATTTCTTGAACTGAAAGCGTAATGGTAATAAAATTCCCTTGCTTTCATGTTCTTCATATAATATTTCTCCATTTTTATAAACTTCGGTAACTTCGTTGTTAATTGTAAACTGTTTTAAGTTTTCAATGCAGTTTTTTTCACGCAGATGCTTAAAAAGGCGATACTCAGTTTTACAATATTGAAATGGATCCTTACAAACATTTAAATACGATTTTAAACTTTTTAGTTCATTTGATGTAATTAAATTTTCAACGACAGTTGATATTTTCGTGGTAATTAGTTCAACAATAAGTTCTTGTATTTTAAAAACACAGTTCACTGGCATATTATCCAAACCATGGAGATTTAAAGATAACTTTAAAGCTGAATTGTGCAAATCATCACCAATACTTTCAAAGTTTGTTTGAGAGTTTGGAAGCTCTAGTAATTTAAAATTATTCATGTCATTTAGATTATAATTAAATGTTTGGTCAACAAAACTTTTTTGTAAATTCTCTGTTTGAGGAGATGTTGGAGCGCTAGAAACATTCGATTTCTTTGCAATCATTTGTGCGTGCATATGATCATTTAATTTGTGCTTATTCTTGCAATGTCTTCGAAAACTACTGATATTTTGAAATTTTTGACAGCATTCTTTGTAAGTGCAAATATACCTGCTGTGTTTATTTAATCCATGATATAATCTCAAATGAGTTCTGTAATCTGCAAATACTGAAAATTTTACAGCACACATAAAGCAATCCATTTTATCACGTATATACAATTATACTTCGTTTATACTTTATTTAAATTTGAAATGTTTTTAAATTTCTAATACTGTTCTAAAACTTTTTCTATGTTAAAAATTACGTAGTTTTATTAATGTTTTCGAACTATTTCACTCTACTTTAAATTATGATTTTACCAACCAACTAAGAATTAAAAAATTATTAAGACCACACGTATGCTTAAATAAATTGTTAGACAAATTATTTTGTATATGCTATCATTTCTTGATGAATTCTATCTTTCTTGAACATACAAACAACAAAATATTTACTCTATTTCATCAAAGTTTGTTGCTTAAATCCACAAAAAAATCTTGTACATAGGATTAAAAATATTTTAAATTCTTCATTAAATGATTGTACCAGTGACTAATTATTTTTAGAATCTACCAAGACTTTTCAGGTTTAATCAACCATCAATTTTAGTACCACTATCAAAATATTTGTTATTTCTACGCTATCTGTGTGAACCGATGACAAAACACTTTTAAATTCAACCACATAGGCTTACAGTCAAATTTATTAACAATGCTAGTATCGATAACAAAAAGTTGGTAGTTTCTTTCAAATTTTTGTTTGTATAATCTTCTGTATTTGTTTTGTAAAATTGACAAAATGATTGTCAAGGTTTGACAACAGCTTTGTCTATTTTACTTAATTTTAATTTATGTTACAAAACACAATCAACAAAATCCATATTGTAGAATAGCCCAACATATTTTTTTCAGTGAATATTTTCAGTTTTGCTTTCGGTTTTGGTTTGATGATTTTTAGAATGTGGTTACGGTTGTGATTGTGGTTTTGGTTATGATTATTTTTAAAACGTGGGGATGGTTTCGGTTTTAACCATTTTTAGAATGTGGTTATGGTTGTGGTTTTGGTTTTACTAATTTTGTGTGGTTATCTGGTTTTTCAGTTTTGGTTTTGGTTTCAAAAAACCCGTTTGAAGCCCTGCTTACCGCAATCATTTATACTGAAACTCGTGCGCTGAATGCTTTGACACTCGATATTAGAATCATTCTGTGGTTGCTTTACAACAGAATATACCAAATCAATTACATGAACTATAATAAAATAAGCTTTACCATTGAGGGCGAGATAAAGACGTCATACTTGGTGACATTCTTCATCGCATGTGTAGTATTACATCAATTAGACAAACACAGAGTAAACGAAAATATGTCACAACCCCATATAATGTGCTTCTGTTAATTTTTGTTTCTTTAAAATGTCAATCCAATTACCATATATATATAATATATAAATATATATATATATATATATATATATATATATATATATATATATATATATATATATATATATATATATATATATATATATATATATATATATATATATATATATATATATATATATCAGTGTTGCAAAACGAAAAAAAAATTCGTAACGTTATGCATTTCGTTTTTATAACATTATATTTATTTTTTCGGTACGTTATTTCGTTATGAAACAGAAAAATATTATATTTCGTTATGTTATAACGTTTTAATTACGTTATTTTAAAATTAAATGTTATGTTTAAAACTATAACCTATTTTAATGTACAAAAATCGAAAATCTAATGAACAGTTACTTTTTGCATGCAAAATTAGAAAAATAAAATATTAATATAATAGTACATTATGATGCTAGGAAGCAAAACTAAAGATTTTGGACGTATGTGGAGTTTGCAAATCGAGGCGCTAGCCGAGATTTGCACCCACATTGAGTCCAAAATAGCTTACGTCCGTGCATCATATGCTGTTTTTTATTCGCCGCAAGCAAAATATTTAAAAAAACTGTTTATTCTAAATTAATATTAAATATTTGCATAAATTTTGAAATAAAAATATGTGGAACAAGTTACCTTTGACAAAATATTTGTTATCTTTTCCAAATTATTGTATAAATATGACAACAAATGATAACAACTATTTTAATTGGATAATGAAGTTTTGAATTTAAGGGTTGCTTTGATAAAAATTTATATTCTATATAGAATTTAAACAAATATAAATGTTTTTTTGCTTTTTTGGACGTAGCTATGACAACAAAATATATGGTGAAAAAGTGACACTTTAAGGCCGCAAATCACAGTAATAGAGTAAATAATAATAAAAAATTAATATTTTTCAAATTTTACATGTAAAAAGTAGTAGATCCTAGTAAAATAAAATTAAATAACTACACTGAAAAAAATTTAAAGTAATATAAACAAAAAATGTGGTATATTTGACTAGATAATTGTCAATAGTAGCTCAACCATAAAATGGTAAAAGTAATTAAATCATTTTCATAAAACTGACAAATCTGTTTGTTTAACTATACAAAATATATTGTCAATTTAAAAAAACATTTTGTTGCATTCGGGAAAAAACATTTTGTTTGATTGTAGTTAGTCAGTCGAACAAAACCTTTTTGTCAAAGTATAAAAAAAAATTGTACAATTGATACCCATAGTAGTTCCATTCGAGCAATATTTGTGATAATTCTACAAAGTATTCGATCCTTTTTACAAATTCGTTGTCAGCTCAGTAAGTTTTGTAGTACATTTGCCAGTAGTTTTATCAGATCTTCCGTTTTTTTTATCATATCTACCTATTTGTTACAAGATATTCTGTTCAAATTACCAGAAATATGGTCAAATAAATGAAATATTTTGTCACATCTAGCCTAGATTTAGCTGTTTCAATTAACTGTTTTGTAGACCCTACTATTTCGTAGACCGTGTTGTTAAATAGAGCATATTTTTAGTCATATTAATCAGTTATTTGGTCAATTCTATTAGTTGTTTATTGGAATGTAAAAGTTGTCAGATTATTTGTATTAAATGTTTAGTTCGTTTTATTAAATATTTTATTATTACTATTAACTATTTGATGTACTTCACTAAATATTTTGTATATTTTAACAAATATTATACTAATTTAAAAGCTTTTTAAGCTGCATTTGAAACGATAACTTAATTGATACTTATTTTGAAGGCTTTTTTATTTGCTATCATTTTAAAATAATAAAAATTTTAAAATGACGGCAAATAAATATGCCTTCAAAATAAGTATCAAATAACTTATCGTTTTAAATGCAGCTTATAAAGCTTTTAAATTAAATATAATATTTGTCAAAATATACAAAATATTTAGTATAGTACATTTATTTACATGCAAATTTATTTAAGTAAATTTTATTTTTATCAATGTCACATCATAAAGATAAAACTAGTTGTATTTTTTTCAATTGCTCGAAAATTCACTTTTCATGTCGAAAATTGTTGGTTGTTTCTGAAAGTAATACACAAAAGAATAACAACGGAAAATCGTTTAGTTTAATTCGTTTAGTTTATTTAAAAGTATTATACATATATATTCATTATATAATTTCATAACATTCAAATTCAGTTTTTCTTCATATTAGATTAAAGTATATTTTTTATTCTTTATTCGATCATTCAATTTCTAAAAAATTTACTTATATTTCCAAAATAATTTGGAAAAAAAATACCTAAAAAGTTAATAATTTTCATTATCTAAACTATGAATTAGCACTTTAATCGGAATAAAAGTTTTATCCGAAGCACATTTCAATTTGTAAAAATATTGTTGCAAAAATTGCCACACCATTGCTGACTCGGGTGGATATTCCAAGTTAAAGACATGGAATATCTTAAAACACGCATCAACGGCCTTTATAATATTAGTATGCACATGTTTTACCCCATTAAAATGTGTGAAAATTTTCGATGGATACAGCACATCATCTGCAATTATAACGATTTTGGGTTGCATTGGTAGTTTTTTTTTTTTTAAATGTTCGATATGTTCCTTAAAAAGGATTATTGATTTCGACATATATATAAAACTATCTTGCGAATCGCTGATCGAAAAACGCTTAATACTTCTTTTTCCGTCAATTTTTTTTGTGCAGACTTTTGATGTAGGAATTAGAATCCCATGTAGAAGCATCAAAAGACCACACAATTTTCCATCTGGGAACATAAAGGAATATAGATATAATTTTATAGAATTAATGATTATAATAAAGGAGTTATTTTAAGTACTTTCAGTTAATTTCGCATCTACCATCCGTTGCAAAAGTAGGCGACAGTTTACTTCTTTAAGCTTTGTTTTATAGATTATCAGCATTTTATCATAAAAAGAAGTGGAGAATAAGTCTAACAATGCATTGGAGTTATCGAAAAGCTCCTCAAAGTCACTGTTTATCTAAAATGTGAATTATAATATTAATTCCTTTTAATAATATTGTATGTTCTGAAATATTTTATCTTACCAATCTACATCCTTGAGACAGCTTGTACTGTGGCCAAATTGATTCAATGATACTATTCGTATCTTCAATTTTAAGATCTTCAAATCTTTTGACAGCACATTTTTTCCAATGCATCAATAGCTCATCTGGATTTAAATTCTCATACTTTAATGCACGTATTGATGTCGCAACATCTTCATCATCAATATGACATTTTAATCTCTTCGATCTAGCCTTTTCTTCTGCGTTTGTAAATTCATCAACTGAATCCGTTATCTGACGACGTAATCCCCCTTTTTTCAATCGTTTTTTTATATTGTTGTACTTATTGTACAATTTTCCTTTGGGATATCGTGAGGTACAATCGTAATAATGTTCCTTAGAAAAATAAATAAGGAGAATAAAGTCTTATTAAAATTTTCTTTATAACAGAAATAAACAACCTTTAATTCTCCTTTAAAGATATCACATATTTCATGTGAAATTTTCTCCATGAGTTTTGGGGTTAGAATAATGCTATTGCGCAAGAAATAGTTTACCACGGTATTGATTAGAATTTCTCTGATGGAATCTTGTAACCTTTTATTTGTTTCGTAATATTCTAAAATCATTTTTGACTGCGAACATTCGTTTAATATATCGAGGAGACTTATATTTGAGTTTTGTGCAGTAACAAATGATGAAGATATGGTATTCGCTAGTGAATGCGGTAATGTTGATGATGTTGAAGCTACGTTTATTTGTGAAACCGAACAAGTGGGACTAATATCAATTTTTTGTCTCCACAATTTGAAATGGTAATTAAAATTTATAATATCACCCATTTTAAACTGCTTAAGAAGAGTTGGTATTACTTCGCTTTCCAGACGTTTTAATTGATCAACAAATATATTTTGCTCTGAAAATAGATTTATCCATAATTATTATTTTAACTTTAGGTTTATTGAAGTTTACCTTTAAAATAAGACAGCAAGTGAACTAGGTCCCAACTTTCAAGCAACGTATTCAATTCTTGAACCTTGGCTTCTTCATTATTAAAGATTGAAGCACATTGCAAATAATCTCCATCATCATTATTTAGATAATATGTTGTATATTCCTGACTATTATTTTCCATATCGTATTTTTGCGTGAATATTTTTAGTTTTATAGGTTATTACAACTAACTTAAAAAATCTTTTTTTTTAAATTATTTCTAATTTTGTTTTCATAAATATTAATGGGATGAATTACATATACAAGAAATGATCATGAAATTTAATTAAATATTGAATTAACAAAGCTATAAAATACATATATATCTACATAAATAGCTATTAGATATTTAAATATAAATTGTGATTTTTAATATTTAAAAAAATATCTTAAAATTATTATTTGCAAATTTTTTTGACAATTTAGATAATGATATAAACTTAAATTATAAAATACCTGTGGCTTAGAAATTAATTATGTAGCTTGAAGAATTAAACATATATATTAACTATAATTAAAATAACAAGAACCAGGCTATTCAAAATAAGTTTTTAGGCAGTTTTTGTTATATATGTTTTATGGTTGCCTAGATATTACACGTATTTTTAAATTGTTTCGTTTTGCATGGTTGCTTTGATATTTTAATTAAATCTGCAGACCTTTTAGCACAAATTATGTTATATTTAGTGCAAAGAGTTACTAAATTTGTTCAAAAAAGTTTGGGAGTAATAAATAACTAAATGTGAAGAGGAGGATTGATCAATTCAACATATTTGTTTAATAGTTCTTAATTGGGACTCTTAATTAAACATATACATATTAATATGTTATATCTAATTAATACCTTTCTTTATTTCGTATCATAAACCTCATATCTGGTAGCAATGTAACATTAAGAGGTGGACTGATGAATGTTGTTATACCTTTTAAAAACCATTGCTTACATATCGATGGATTCACCCAATATGATGAGAAATGTTTAGAGTATGAGAATACTTCTATTTCTTGACAAAGAATCAATGTCTCCAAATTAAGAAATACCACAATTTGTTTAATTGTATAAAACCGAATTTTATCAGTAAAAGCGGATAAGAAAAGTTCTTTTTTATATAATTTGCCATTAAATTGAACTTCACTATAACAAGTAATGTGATCCAAAGATATTCCAAGATGTTGACTTATTTCAATCAAAATTTGTAATTTTTGTTCTTCATTCTTTTTATCTACCACAAGTTCGAGTTTAGGTTTACTATTTATGAACAACGCAAATTGCAACTGACTCTTCTTAGCCAGCGATAAACATATGTTTTTTCTTGAAGTAATTGAGCGAGCATATGTTTTAAATGGTTTATGTTTGGACTCATATCTAAATGACCAGTAATGCCGCGGTGGACCTGAGTGCTCAATAACGTCAGGGTAATGCAATAAAAAATGGTGTTTGGGCTTCAATGTATCATTGAAATAGTTGACATAATCTGAACAAAGTTTTGATATTTTTATCCTTAAAATGTCTGCATAGCTTTGAGGCATGCGGGTACAAAGAAGCATATCAATAAGTTCTAGAAAATCAGTTAGAAATAGCCATATATCGTCATCCACAGGTACCAAATCACCTATTAATAGTGGAAGAAAATGTAGAAAACTCATCATTTCTCGCGCAGACATTTTCAATTTAAATTTTCTCAGATGACTCAGTTTTAATGGTCCAACAAAATTGTCAATTTCAATAGAACCATAATTAAAATGTTGTTTTCTGAAATTAAATGCGTCAAGTGTAAAATATTTTTTCGTTTCAATAAAGTAAATTAAAATATGACAAATATTATAATTACTCACTCCTTCAAATATGTCATGCATTAAATCCACACTAAAATTTGTTGTGACATGAAAGGTGGGAAGCAAATTAAACAAACATCTACTTATGATACCGCTATCTAAAGACTCAAGATCGGTGTTATAATTATTTTGGGTTCGAAGCTCGAAATAGTTGCTCAAACAACAATTGCGAGTTTCAGTTTTAGATGCTCTACAAAATCTTGTTGCAGAGAACTTTTGAAACCCTAAAATATTATTTAAACCAAGGTTATCTCCTAAAATTAAGCCTAGTATAAAGTTTACGCGTTTCACACCTTTTGATGTTATAATATCAATACCGATCTCTTCTAAATATTTCAATTCATTGACGAATTCAGTTAACGACGCGTCATTACCAAAATCCTTTATATATTGAGATTTTATACTTGCGGCCAAAAATATATTGTTTAGTTTATAATTAGTTTTTGAACAAGGAAAGGAATAGTAGAAATTACAAATTGAATGAGTACCTGCGTGTGACCCTAACGGATTGTTAATTTCAAAATCATCCGTATAAAGAAAATACGGAATAGCAATTGGATATGAAGTTAAACGGATTTTTTCTTTCCATAGTTTGCCTTGAATAAAATGTGAAAATCCATCTCTATCATTTAAAGTTTGCTTCATAAAATGAACTGTTGATAGCAAATTATCGTTTTTTTCGAAATATTTCTTGAACTGAAAGCGTAATGGTAATAAAATTCCCTTGCTTTCATGTTCTTCATATAATATTTCTCCATTTTTATAAACTTCGGTAACTTCGTTGTTAATTGTAAACTGTTTTAAGTTTTCAATGCAGTTTTTTTCACGCAAATGCTTAAAAAGGCGATACTCAGTTTTACAATATTGAAATGGATCCTTACAAACATTTAAATACGATTTTAAACTTTTTAGTTCATTTGATGTAATTAAATTTTCAACGACAGTTGATATTTTGGTGGTAATTAGTTCAACAATAAGTTCTTGTATTTTAAAAACACAGTTCACTGGCATATTATCCAAACCATGGAGATTTAAAGATAACTTTAAAGCTGAATTGTGCAAATCATCACAGATACTTTCAAAGTTTGTTTGAGAGTTTGGAAGCTCTAGTAATTTAAAATTATTCATGTCATTTAGATTATAATTAAATGTTTGGTCAACAAAACTTTTTTGTAAATTCTCTGTTTGAGGAGATGTTGGAGCGCTAGAAACATTCGATTTCCTTGCAATCATTTGTGCGAGCATATGATCATTTAATTTGTGCTTATTCTTGCAATGTCTTCGAAAACTACTGATATTTTGAAATTTTTGACAGCATTCTTTGTAAGTGTTTATACCTGCTGTGTTTATTTAATCCATGATATAATCTCAAATGAGTTGTGTAATCTGCAAATACTGAAAATTTTACAGCACACATAAAGCAATTCATTTTATCACGTATATACAATTATACTTCGTTTATTTAAATTTGAAATGTCTTTAAATTTCTAATACTGTTCTAAAACTTTTTCTATGTTAAAAATTACGTAGTTTTATTAACGTTTTCGAACTATTTCACTTTACTTTAAATTATAATTTTACCAACCAACTAAGAATTAAAAGATTATTAAGACCACACGTATGCTTAAATAAATTGTTAGACAAATTATTTTGTATATGCTATCATTTCTTGATGAATTCTATCTTTCTTGAACATACAAACAACAAAATATTTACTCTATTTCATCAAAGTTTGTTGCTTAAATCCACAAAAAAATCTTGTACATACGATTAAAAATATTTTAAATTCTTCATTAAATGATTGTACCAGTGACTAATTATTTTTAGAATCTACCAAGACTTTTCAGGTTTAATCAACAATCAATTTTAGTACCACTATCAAAATATTTGTTATTTCTACGCTATCTGTGTGAACCGATGACAAAACACTTTTAAATTCAACCACATAGGCTTACAGTCAAATTTATTAACAATGCTAGTACCGATAACAAAAAGTTGGTAGTTTCTTTCAAATTTTTGTTTGTATAATCTTCTGTATTTGTTTTGTAAAATTGACAAAATGATTGTCAAGGTTTGACAACAGCTTTGTCTATTTTACTTAATTTTAATTTATGTTACAAAACACAATCAACAAAATCCATATTGTAGAATAGCCCAACATATTTTTTTCAGTGTAGATTTCGTCGGTTGTGACGGCCGGACGGCCGGACGGACGGACGGACGGACGGCCGACAGACAGACACACATTTTTTTTTTTGCTTTTTTAGAATCAGTATGTCCTAAAACGTCGAGAAATGCCAAAAAAAGTGGGGGTAAGAATTTCACTTTGAGCTCATGAATGTAATACTTAGGTCTTTCAGACCGAAGTAATAAGATTATTATGCCATACTTTGTCAAATGCTTTGGAAATATCAAGAGCAACACCGAAAGTTTCACCACGGTTCTCAAGCGATTTGTTCCACACATGAGTGACAAAGGAAAGTAAATCTCCCGTCGCTCTTCCTTTTCGGAACCCGTATTGCCTTTCATTAAGTAATTTTGAAGACTCTAAAAAGTTTATTAGATTAAAATTAATGTATTTCTCAAAAATTTTAGCAACAACCGATAAAATTGAAATGGGTCTATAATTTGTTGGATCAGTTGGATCACTGCCCTTTTTTGGAACAGGCTGAACACTAGCCATTTTCCATAATTTAGGAAAACTCCCTTTTTTATATGACAAATAAAAGATCTTTGTGAGGATTGGCGCTAACTCTTTAGCAAATGTCTTCAGAATAATTGGATGAATACGATCTGGCCCAGATGCTTTGTTCGTATTAATTTGTAAAAGCATTTTCCGAATGGCGTTTTTACGAAAAATTATGCGCATCATTTTGTGTGAAACTCTAGCAATTGTAGAATTGCTAGAGTTTCACAAGTGTAGAATTTTTAGATAAATACTTTCCCAGATCGTTAGCTTTTTCTCTTGGGTCAATGACAAGCATATCTTTATCAATAAAAGGAGGTAAAGAAGATTTACAAAAATTGCCTCGAACAGCCTTTACGGTTTTATAGAAGTTGCGTGAACCAGTAGGGTGCTCCGCAAATTTGGTAGCTTTTTTCCTATTAAAGAGATTTTTTTCTGTATCTATTAATTTCCTGCATAAATTTCTCTCAACTCGATACTGTCTAAGGTTTTCATCAGATTTGCTTTGATTAAACTTTTGGAACGCTCTTTTCTTAATTTTAATTGCATTTATTGGAGAACCATAAATCAGTCTTAGGAACAATCAGTCTGTTTGGAATAAATCTGCGCATACCCTCAAAAATAGCCTCAGAAAAATTAAACGTAGCTATGTTAGGATCTTGGGCAGTAAGACAATAACGTTTCCAGGGAAACCATTTAAAAAAATCTCTAAGACCCTGCCAATCCGCTGAACAATGCCATGTTTTTGTTAGTCCAGGATTTATTTCAATACCAGCCATAACGAGGAGAATTTGAAGCAGTGGGCCCAGTGACAGCTGCCCTACAAATCATACGTCGTATGATTCGTAGGGCCCTTCAGTTATCTAACGACTTCGGGACAAATATGTCGCTTTGTTTGTTTTGACGCATTGCTATACAGCGAAGAGATTGTGCATTATACTGCGAAGTCCATCAGTAACTATCATGATTTGTCAATTGTGGAAGAGGATTTTCGACAAAGAATCAAGTAGATTTAGTGTCTGTCGGTAGACGTATTCTGCTGATGAGCACTTCAGATCTTCTTTCACTGCAGCTCGAATACCTAAACGAATGATGGGTATTTCGGAGTTTCAATGTGTGGTCTTATCTTTGGTCATAAGTGTTGCCTCTAGCCAGGTACAGAAGAAAACGTTTTTTTATTCTATTCGCTTGTGGATGGTTCACCTGATGTGAACCTAAAAGTTTTGTTAATGCAGTAAATAGTTTTGGCTCGAATTGTGTTCCCCGATCCGTTGTGATATGCAGTGGACCATCCAATCGTGATACGTAGTTGTTCACAAATATCGTTGCTATAGTACCTGCGAACATGGCATACACCCTAAAAGCTTTCTGCCAAGTTCTGATTATCTATATGTCTTACGATTATCTATATGGATATGTTCTAATCGATCTTTTGAAGGTTCAAATTGTCCAGATAACAAGTAACCATCTTGTTGTTTTCACTAATGTTACGTTTTTGCTCCGAATTGATTTTTCTATCTATTCGGTACACGTTTATCCTAAATCACCTTCCGATTCAATCTCTGAATATACAGTAATAATATGCCAATCACATAAGGTCTTATTAGCTATATCAACAATTACCGATCCCCAGGTCTATTTGCCTCTCCACTAAGAAAAAGCTATGGGGCCAGGCCCGCGCCACAGCTTTTGGAAGTTGGGCCAGGCTTAACATTTTCAAACGGCCCAAGCTTGGACCAAGCTTAGACTGATGTTCTGGGGCAAAGTCTGGCAAACCAGGCTTGGTCCAAGTCTGACAAATAAGACTTGGGCCAGGTCTACCAAACCAATTTTTTTCCAGACCTCCTTTAAATGTGTGGAAAAAGTAACATATATGAAAATAAAGATAAACATAGTATGGCCTGCACATGTTTATAATGCATTAGACAGGTTAATAACGCGTAATATAATAAACTGAACCTTGGTTCAGTCTAGGCATTTACAACTGGCCCAGACTGAAACCAGAGCTAACGGCTTGACAGCTCCTACCCGAGCTGCAACAATATTATTAAACTACAATATTCTCCTTCAATCGCACCTGTAATTTTTAATAGCAGCAAAAATTTATTTTGTCCATTTTTAAAAAACTGAAAATCGTATTACTAAAAATGGCTTTCGAGTTCAATTCCAGTTGCTTAACCATTAGGTCATTTCAACGCTCCGTTAGGAAAGAGAAATGAAAGTATAAAAATCTGGGTTCGCGATCTAAAATTAAAAAAAAAACAATAAAAAACCAAAAAATCAAGGCTTTTTATTAGTAGTTTTTAATTAACATATCGTTATGATTAATTAAAAAATATTTGTTAAGTGTATTTGTTGAACTTCAATCATAACACAAAGGATTCCCATCAAGCCAAATCTAATTAAGGTTTAATTTTTTTTATATATGTTGTTATATGACAAAAAGAATTTAATTCAACCGACAAGGACAAATGGTATAACTAATACTTCTAATTTAAACAAAATAAAAATATGTAATAAGAAATCTATATTATTGCAAAAAAGAATTTAAATTTTATATAATACTGAAGTTTGAATGGAAGGAAACTTATTCAGGCTTGACTTCTGTAACTAAAATTGTTCTCCTGTGATTTATGTGAATAATTGTTCTCCTGTGATCCTATTTTCTTTGTTCAAATTAATTGATTTATAGCATTGTTGCTACAGCACCCCTAAAGCTAGAAATATCTCACTACTATTGTTAGTGGTATTATGTAGCAGAGACTAAATACGCGGGTTTGTCACATCCGTAGAACAAAAATTAACAAATCAACAAAAAATATGCAATAAACTATAATTTTACTGTTTACTGTTAATAAATCATAAATAAATAATAATTGAAATAAAAATAAAGAAATGAAACAATTAAGGTGAAATAAAGTGACAACCGAAATTTATAGTGTAACAAATGTTATATAATTGGAAGTTGGTATGTTAATGAATATGGCCGTGGCCCATTTCTCAAAAATGCCGATGAAATTGAAATATTGACGTTTCTCGCTGAAATATTAGTTTTTGTTTTGCTTTATTTTCTTCCACAAAAATTAAATTACGAAAAAATAATTATTGAAAAACAAATTTTATTTGAATTTCAACACAATCTGTCAAAATTTACTCAAGTAGGATAGCAGGGTAAATTGAAATTTTTTAGTCGATTTGCAGATTCAATTTCAATTTCAATTTCATCGAGAAATGGGCCACAGCCTATATCTATTGAAATATTTGCTCCATCTAGTTCAGATTTTGAGTTTTTGTGATTGCATAATGCATAGTAACTGTCTGTTCTGTTATTTATAATGCAAAAATAAAAGAAAAATGGCGAAAGTGAATTGTATATTATCGGATCATTCGGGTCATTCTCTCTGTACAAATAAAATAAACAGTTATTAATTATTGGTTTCCTTAAAACTTACCACCTTTTTTTCCACTTTAGATGCCACATATTTAAAATAACTATATTCTAATGTTTATCTAAATAAAACTATAAACAACTTTTTTTGTTTATTTATCTAATTTATAAAATTTTGTTTCTATATCTAATCGACCAATGAAGTTCTTCAAGTCCCAGAATAGACATTTTCCATGAAACATTTTAAAAATTGTAACTCAAATTCGAATGAATTTATATTTTCTTATAAAAAATTTTAAAAGAAATTCAATAATAATTTTTTTTCTAAATATATATACATATAAAGAAATTTATTCAGATTATGCCATTTTATTTTTATCTAACAATTTAAACGTTTTAAAGAAAATTACTGTGTGAAATTAAAAGAAAAGAAAGAAATTTAAAAATGATGCGTTTGATGATAACCAAAAGAAAATGTGTTTTGTTTTTTTTTTGGGAAAATCTGGTTATGCTTAAAAAAATAAATATTTTTTTATGGGATTGGGTTTTTTTCATTACTTATTCGGTAATAGTATAAATATGTAATGGATTTGATTTTTGTTTATTCTCTATGATAGTTTATAGAAATTGAGATAGTAAAGTTTTGAATAATGATGAGGTCAATCACATTTATTTATAAAAAATGAATTTAGTAATATTGGGCAAACACACGAAGCATATATTTGCTACGGAATTTATTGGCGCAATTTTTTTTTGAGCAACTATATTACTTCGGTCTGAAAGACCTAAGTATTACATTCATGAGCTAAAAGTGAAATTCTTATCCCCACTTTTTTTGGCATTTCTCGACGTTCTAAAAAATTCTAAAAAAGCAAAAAAAAAAATGTATATCTGTCTGTCGGCCGGCCAGCCGTCCGGCCGTCACAAAAAATCTAGAAAACCGCTGGACGGATTTCAAAAATTTTTTTTTCTAAAAATAGGGTTACTCAATACGAAGAGCTGAAAGGACGATCTGTTCGATAACTGTACCGGTCAAAAGTGTGTCAAAAAAATCCTCAAGTGTGTCAAAACAAGGAAATTTGCATATTTTTTCTTAAAAAACGTTCATTTTAAGTGATTACGAATAGAAACATTGAATTTGAAGAAATTTTGATGGTCTGGATTGGTATGTGAGACCAAAAACTAGATTATTGCATTATAAGTTTGTCAAAAAATGTTGTCAAGTGTGTCAAAAGAAAGATTTTTATTAATTTTTTTACCTAATTTTTTGGAAAAATAAAATTAATTATTTGTTTGACCTGATTTTATTATTATTATTGAGAATTATAAGTTAGTCAAAAAAATAATGTCAAGTGTGTCAATAGAATGATTTTCATTTATTTTTTTAGATAATTTTTTGGAAAAAACAATTTAGCTGTTTGTTTACGTAAATATAATTGAACATGGAAATTTTTGAATTTGTTATAGTTTTTGAAATATTTTTGCAATTTTGAAAAATTTAAAATTTTTGATTTTATTATAATTAAAATTATAAATTTTGGAAAAATTTTCAATATTTGATTTGATTGTTATAATTTTTGCAATATTTTTAGAATTTTGGAAAAAGTTTGAATTTTTGAAATTTTAAGAATTTTTGGAATATTATTAGAATTTAGAAAAGGTTTCAATTTTTGATTTTATTCTAATTTTTGGAATATTTTTAGAATTTTGAAAAAAGAATTTTTGAATTTTATATATGTTTTTAGAATTTTGAAAAATGTTTCAATTTTTGATTTTCTAAAAAATTTTTGGAATACATTTATTTAGAATTTTGAAAAATTTAAAATTTTTGATTTTATTATAATTTTTGGAATTTTGAAAAAAAATTGTATTTTTGATTTTGTAATAATTTTTACAATATTTTTAGAATTTTTGAAAAGTTTGGAATTTTTAAGAATTTTTGGAATATTATTGGAATTTAGAAAAAGTTTAAATATTTGATTTTATTCTAATTTTTGGAATATTTTTGGAATTTTGAAAAAAGTTTGATTTTATTTAATTTTTACAATATTTTTGGAATTTTGAAAGAAATATGAATTTGTGATTTTGTAATATTTTCTCGAAACGCTAAATGGAGAGGATTTTGAGTAGTTTGCTGAGTGTATCATCTTTTTACTAAATTATGTTAATTTATGATCTGTTATAATTTTCCGGCAACGTATTGATGTTTCGTGTTAGTTTTGTAATAAATTTCTAAACAGAGATAAAAAAATACTTGTACTTTAACAAAGAGTTATGTTTGATATACATCGCTGCCTGCCCAAAACTAAAAACCATGTCCTCATAAAAGTTTTTTGCCGAAAACTATATGATTATCCTTAACCCAGACCGAAGTCTTGATATCTCAGAGCTGTGAGATTTCAGCCCCTCCATATGTTGCTATGGCATTACTGATTACATATAACAAATATATGCTCTAAAATCTGTTTGCCAAACAGGAAGGAAAGTCTCTTATCTAATTATGTAGCAATTATATGCCATTACACGAAGCAAATAATGTTTTGGATATTATCTTACGTAGAAAATATAGCAAAAATTTATTTTATTCGCTGTTCCGCATCTGTTACTACTGGGAAATAATTTTTCTTCGTTTTTGTTCAAAAACCAATGCTCTGTGCGAATAAAAAATCAGTGCCTTATTGATTTGTTTTCTTGGTCGTGACGCTCAGTTTATTATCGATAATTGAAATGATGAAAATCAAAGGTTTCGCCAAACACGGAGTTTGTTTCCTGACTTTTTGAAGGTGATATCTAACCAATTCATTAATCGGCAAGGATATAAGTAGCTATTGTTAATTGTTATTGGGTAGATATTATAGCTATTGTGTTCGCTGAAAACTTTGCTTATCCTTCTTACAAACGTTGTGTTAATTAAGTAATTAAAAAAATTGGAACATCTTAGAATTGACGCGGAAGGGGGTTGTTATAAATCTTTGTATTCGATTCCTATGTAGCGTGCATGCATTACTGAACATAGCAGTTGCACTACCGTGTTCCCAGATTTGCTTTCTTTCCACTATCGTTTTATTTTGTATGTTTTTGATTAAATTATATTTTTGTTGAAATTCGTGTTCTATTTTTTAATTATTTCAGTTTTATTTATTTATATTTTCTTTTGTTATTATATTTTGAAACAAAATTGGTAATAAAATAGAGCATAATAGAATAACAAAGTAGAACATAATAGAATATTGGAATCGTCTGAAATTTCAACAATACGGTTATTCGTACTATCAATTGCGTTTTCTTGATTAAAAAGTATGAAGAGAAACAAATATCAAATATAACAAAAACAATATTTTTTATTTTTTTCTTAAAAATACAGCAAAATCTTTACTTACTATACCACACTTACACACTGTTATAATCTGAAGAAAAAAATCAAAGTCAATAAAAACAACAAAAAAAAACAAATTATAAATCAAGAAAATGAGAATAAGAAATATGAAAATAACAAATGACTACAATTTATCTCACTCTCTTTTAATATTTATTTAGCGATTACTCGAATATATAAAATTTTCCCCATACAAAATCGCATAACGCGTCTAAAGAACAAAAATTATATTTCAAATGACAAATATTTGCTCCTATTTGCATCAGATTTTGGTTTAAGCAAATTTAATAGCCAAGCAAATATTTGCCACTAGCAAAAACAACATTCCCCGAAGCAAATATTTGATTCATTTTTGGTACAGCAGAATTTTTCTTTAATTATTTATTTTGAATATTTATAAGCAGATATTTTCTTTACTTGAATATTTACTTTAATTTTAAGCAAATATTTGCCTTGTGTAATGCTTCCTTTTCAGATTTACGTTCTCACCACTAATGTTCTTTGTTTTCGTTTATTATTGAGTGACCTACTGGTGGCATGCTATCCTTCGAAGTAGTAGGACCCTGGCTCGCCTCCCATCTAGGTTTTTAAGCAAAACAGTAACAACCATCAAGACACCGGTTTTCCAATTAAACGATAGTCAACTAATATAGTTGATAAATTGAAAAAACTATAGGCTGATCACCCATATAAAACTAATAGATTACATTTAAGTCTTCAAGTGAAACTGGATCCTAAACTTGAATGAATTGATGAAATTAATACACGGTAAGGGAAACTTGTTGACAGCCTACGTTCTTATATGGAACATATACAGCACAAAAAAAAATATGCATAAAAGCCTAAATTTTTAAAATTCCTTTCCTTTCTGTAGACAAACACCGTAACTATACAGCTAAAAACATTGAACATTGGCATTTTAATTTTTTTAATTAAATATTTTTTCTCTAGTTGAAAAATGTATTATTTTCACACAGAGTTTTACCTGCATAAAAAAGAAATTATCATATTTTGATATTACGCATTATTACGCACAATAATATAATTAATACTTAATAAAAACAAATAGGTCCTTACTAAATAAAAAACTTTAAATAGGATAAAATAGAATGAAAATGTTAAAGGTGTATTAAACAAAAGACGAAGACGCTTTTCTCGAACATAAAGCAATTTAAGTTTAAAAAAGCTATAAATTAAAAATAAAATTTTGCTAAAGTAAAATCTTTTAAACTTAAACGTCAAACAACCGGCATTATCACTATAATACAAGCATATTTCACACGAGTTTTTGTTTTTGTTCTTTTCAACGCATTAAATCCAAATTGATTTGATATAGGTTGAAAAAACTCAAAATAAGTAAAAAATATCAAATAATTGTCGTATTAAATTGATATATGTACTGAGTAGTAGACCAATTGGCAACAACCAATTCAATCAGCAATTCACAATCATAGGAAAGCTATATCCACTATATCCACAAAATTTATGAAATCATTTTAGTTGTATTACTTTTGTTTGTTTGTAACTATACTATTAATAATATACTATTAATACTTTTGTTTGTAACTATATATTAATTTAATTTAAAGATTTTAAAATAAATTTTTCAAAAACTTTAAGCTATCACCCTTAAACCGGCATGACCCAGTACAAAAATATGTTCACTCAAACGACCTCACATCACAGCTCTAGCAAATAAATTAACTCAATGTCATGTGTTTTGAATATGACTATATTGTGTTGGTGCACGAGTTTTACACACCAATTATAAGGTCAATAGGATTTATAGTTTTCGAGATAACTGGTGATAAGTAACAGACAGACACCACATTCCCACAAAAAGGTTTCCGTTTTAAAACGGAGTCCTAAAAAGACAGTGAGCTTTGCACATGTCTGTCACTGACCCAACAATGGCGGTCAAAAGTTTAAAATTGTTACAAAGAATTACAGTTCAAATTAAAAACTCAAAGTTTATCTAGTCAAATATTCAAACGAATGAAAATGAAATAATTGATTTTCTTTTAAAGTTTTATATCCCCAACGTATGGATCTACCTTAATGCTATTGTTCAACACCAAATTTCATCTAACAAATTCCAAACGCCATAAGTATTACAGAAAAACCTTCGCTTATGCTATGTTCACTTACGCTTGCTTTCCCATATCTTCTTAATTTTTCTATTCCAAATTGCGTCTTAAATGGCTAATTGAATCATTGGTTCAAATCTATAAATAAGTTTTAAAACCTTAACTTCATCATATTAGAGTGCGATTATAACTCTCAGAGATATAAAAATTAATCATCGAATTATTATTCAAATAATAATAAAAAACTTGCACGAGACAAACTTTTATTTTAATTAAAAGTTAAATAAACACGTCATTCTGACAACAGTGAAAATCGTCTTCAGTATTGTTCATAATTTATTTATATCTATATAAGAATTAAATTTATCGGTATAATAATTTGCTGCTTATTGGATTATATAGCTAAAAAATTTAATATAGTGACGGATTACAGTTTTCAAAATAAATCAATAAGTTAATAGCTTTCACAATACACTGAAACAAAACAAAACCACATGTGAAGAAGTTAGTTGATTCGATTAAAAGGTTTCACAGTCCCTGTTTGTTGATTTATTACAAATAGCATCACGTTTAAAACTAAAATATTATTAGAAACATAATTTGGATGATAGGATGAATAATAGTTGGCCAATTTAATATTTTTGTTGGCACGTTTTATGAATAATAATAAATAGCGAAACGTGATAAAATCGGGACAGTGACGTTTAAGTGTTTTAACGTGGTTGTGTTATTTCACGACGAACATTAACGTTAGAATGTGACTATAAAATTAAAAATATATTGTTATGTATTAATCCATAAATCTGTGTTACCAGTGGATGACATCGTATGTAAAGATTTGATGGATCAGACCATAACAGTATATAAATACAGCTACTAAAGTAACAATGCGAAAATTCCATCCTGAAGTCGTAACGTATGTTATTCAAGATGCCGACTTAAATTTAAATCGTATAAATGATGTGAGTATACTAGCAATGAAATTAAATGACTAGTTGTTAAATTAGAAAACAAATGACTCTGAAATCAAATTAAAGCACTAAAGGATGAACGGCCAATTGTCCAAAGTACCCTAGAAGATTATTCCCATCAGAGTTTGTAACAGTTAAGGAACAAGTATAATGGTTTAATGGAATAACACTATCATCAAACAAATGGTTTGATGATAGTATTAATCAACCAAGTTCATTAGAATATGCAAATTCAATTGTATTAACGAATAAACAATATGCTAAAAAAACAATTTTGTATTGATTATCGAAAATTAAATGAAGTTGTGGACTGTGGTTAAAGATCGTTTTTCACTTACACTCATTGGAGATCAAATTGATAAACTAGAAAATGCTAAATATTTCAAACCATAGATCTGCGCAACGTCTTTTCTATGTTCCAGTGCCTGTTGGCAGAACAAACAAAACATCAACTACAAAATTTATGACTTCGAACAACGATTTTTTTTTTCAAACAATCCCTTTAAAAAATGAGCTAGTTTTCAGAAAAAGGAAAAAAGTTTTTCCTTTTAAAAATTTGTCATCTATCTATCACCATAACTTCCCATTTACATATGAAAAGTTTTTTCTATTTGTTTACATTGGAAAAAAAAGAAATTCCATTAGTACTATGACAAAAACAATTATTTTCGTGTTTTCATGAAAATTTATAGAAAATATGTATAATTTTTTGTCTTGTCGAAGGTGTGCCTTATACTTATAATCTAAAATTTCAATTTTCATATTAAATGTGGACACATGTATTTTTAGGGTTGAAATTAAATGAATATTGATTAGTATGATATCATAGAACTTATTAGTGAAAAAATTGTTCAACTGTGCTGAGGAGTAAATATAAATGTGATGGCTCTTGAAATATGTTTCGCTTCGTAGCGTTTACAATTTTTGAAGTGAGTCGTATTAATTTCAGTATTTGAAATTTATACATATAAGTTGAATTTTGCCAAAAACATACTTGAATCATTCTTAAGAATAAGAACTACCGATACTGATGCTAAGTAAACGATGATAAACATTTGGAAATGTTCAAACAAAAACCTCGATATACTCTAAGCCTAATTGTTGACGCCATATTCAAAAAACAATGAACCATACCATAGCAAACAGATGGATTGGTTTTGATTAAATTTTTAAAATTTTTTTATGAAGTTTTATATATCAAGATGGCGCTAAAATTTTTTAAAGCTTTTTTTATATTAATTTTTATATCTCAAAATGATACTTCAGGCTCACGATTTGTTGTGCAAAAATTAAGGAGGCTTAGAATATATCGAGGGTTTTGGTTCATTTCTAAGCACCAGGCTTAATGTTAAAATGTATTGAAAAAGATGAGTATCGAGTCAAACTTGGTGGTTAATAACAATTGCAATCTAAAAGTTTAGTTTAGTTTTGGGCAGCAATGTATATAAAACAAAAAATTCTTTGTAAAAGGTCAAGTATTTTATATCTGTTTAGAAGTTTATTACAAAACCAACACGAAACATCAGTACGTTGCCGGAAAATTACAACAGATCATAAATTAACATAATTCAGTAAGAGATGATACACTCAGTAAACTACTCAAAAACCTTTCCATTTAGCGTTCAGCAATTTCAATTTTTCGAAAACAAACAATCCATTATCTACCAATTTTATGTTCAATAACATTTCATGTCATACAAATAATTAATTAATTTTTTTTTTCAAAAAAGGGGCCTGATTGAATTGATTGAATTGATTTAAACAAATTATAACAAAATCAAAAATTCAAAGTTTTTCCAAAATTCTTAAAATACTCCTATAGGCCTTACAACTAATAAAATATAACAAAATCATTAAAATCAATAAATCATTTAAAAAACATAACCGTCAAAAATACACAACCCGGAAAAGTTAACGTGACTTTGCTGAATGGTAAAGCGTAATTTTAAAAACGTCGTGTTCTATACTAATTATGGGTTTGATTGATACTTTCACCAATAATACATCCACCAAGCATATGACTAATTAGTTATACCTCCTACACAAACGTACAACATGAAAATACCACCACCAAATTTGCTATTCGCCCCACATATTATAACAATCATAATTATTTTTTTGGTGAAAGTTATATATAATAACAAAAATAAATAAATATAAAATTGTTCTAAAATAATATAACCTCAATGTTCAAAGACAAAACAAAAAAGATGTAAAATTTATAGATTAACGGATAATTTTGCTAATACGCAAGCGGCAAGACAAACCGTGATTTAGTCCAGTGGTCCCGTTTAAAATCTAACTCAAGAAGTTCATAAGCGAGTAAATTATTTTTCTTAACGACGCCAGACTTACAAAATCAGATAAATTATAAATATATAGACACCTTTTTTGGTGAATTATTTTAATCGAGGTAATTTTATTCTTAGATTATTATACTATTACGTATGAAATATATGAATATCATTTGAATATTGAAAAAAATATTTCAATAAATAAAAATTAAATTGGTATATTACGTGATCTGAAAGAATAAATTACAAGCAGAGGTTTGATCCAAAAAGATGGTAATGAATGTTAATATATGAGATAATCTAATTAACATTTCATAGTTGCCATCATTTAATCAAAGTCATATTTTAATAGCTATCCGACCGAATGTTTTGAATAAAGCACAAAAACATCTACAAAAAACTTTATAGTTTCTAAATATGTGCTTATTAAATTTATGAATTTTGTTACAAAAGATTAATTCATTTTGCTAATTAAAATTAGACAAGATCATATAAATTCAATTATTGCATTAAATTAACAATTAAATTTTAATTCTTTTAATTTTTTTATTAACTTTCATTTAAAAAAATAAATATTAGGTTTTCACTAGGTAACGGCAATATGCTTACACTCATTAAACATACTTTGTATAATAAGCTGTGTATGGACATTAACGAACAAATTATTTTGTTTCTACGGTAATGCAAATGTAACATAAACTTTATCTTTAACTGGTAACTATAACTTATTAATAAATAATAATAATCAATTTAATAAAAGCATACTTTCAATTCTGGTTCCAACCATGGCTGGCACTCGAGATCGCGTTAACTGAGGGTGATGTAACATAACTTTTGAATAGTACTGAACACAGCCATCAACTAAGTGGATTCAGCCAAAAACAGACAAGTACAAAATCAATCATAGTCGCTCTTTATCTGCCGAAAGCATTGAATGCGTCACAAGAATACTTAGGCATTGTTATAACGGGGCATGCGCTCACCATTTTCATTCAACCTAAACATAAGTTCCCTCCTTCTCGCCAACGTTATCTCTATCCCGTTACATTAAGATGCAAAGTGCTTGCGACTGAAAACAGCCGAGAACAAATAAGAAGTTAGTTAATTTGTCGTAAGACTTCAACAATAAAGTCTCAGAATAAACCCACATAAAGTGCATGCAAAGATTCCAGAAGTTTTTCTATAAACAAAAAATAATTACATATCAAATCAAGTATTATAAGGCAATCTGGTACAACCCGCTTTCAAAAAAAAATATCTACGATAAATTAGTTATATTCTATTCAGAACTTGATGATTTTAAATCCTATCCTATTTAAATCCTAGTTACCTGACACATCATTGACAATTGTTTCGTACACAGAAAAAAAAATTCGCAAATTCATCTAAATATTTATTGATAACATGTAATAGTATATTATGCTACGATCATGTAATGACGGTTATTAATACACGAGCATTAACCGGGATACGAATCGAGCCGTAGGCGAGTTTCGTATGGTATATGCGAGTGTATTAATAACCATTACATGAAAGTGGCATACGTTATTTTTTCTACACCCGGTAAATAACGAAGAACGAAAATTACAACGACAATTCAACTCACTAAATAAAGTTTCGATAAGGTCCAATAAAAACGCTTCATTTACTATTTTTTAACAAATCAAAACGAATTATATCGATTATTTTTCTATGGTGGGAAGGAACAGCGAATTATAGTGACTATTTTCGGCCTACTTAATATATTAATTTAAAACTAGAGATATTGAGACAATTTTTTTTGCTTAATGAGATAATTTTTTTTTATTTATAATTTTGTTTAAAAGATAATTATTAGTTTCTAAATAAAAATTTTCTACAAATTATTCAATTATGCAAAATTATATAAAAATGCGATTTGCAAATAATAAAAATGTCCGTTTTCATTCATAAATGATTGCATGTTTATAGAGCTTGCACGGTTCGGTTAACCGAAAACCGAAACTGCGGTTTCCAGCTTATCAAATTGTAGCCGTAAACCGCTGCTAAAAATTGCGGTTTACGGTTTTCAACAAATTTTGAATTTTAATTGTCATCGAAAATTTATTTTCCATATTTTCTGTCTAAATTTAATTTATGTGTTGTCTACTGATTCAAAGAGGATGCTAGCAGTAATTGGTTAAAGGGTTAAGCAATAACAACTAAGTAATAATTTATAATAGCTACTTTAGTTTTGAATCAAACTAGTAATTCATTTGTGATCTTCATTTCGTTTCAAATTCGTTTCATTTCCCGCATGGAGGGATCAGTTTTTATTGTTTTGTAAATGTTTTTATTTTTGATCTACGGGTGCGACAACCCCGCGTACTCCAGTCCCTGCTATTGACATACGAGTTAACGTGAGATATCACATACCAATGGCAATAGCAGTGAGAGGTCACTAGCCAAGGTGACATCTTAGGGGTGGTGGCGGATGAACTGTATTCAGTCAACAGCAGCACCCTCAATCTTAGCTGTGAAATAATTCTTGATGATGAGACGCTATTGCTTTCTTGAAGAAAAGAGCCTTCATATAACTATGTGTGGGCTGTAATCTTTAATAAAGACGGTGCGTCACAGGATCAAGGAATATGCAACCGGCTGGATTATTGGCAACTACATTTTTTTTTGTTTCAGCAAATTTTTGTAAAAATTTGCTATTTACTTTTTAATTTACTTTTATTTTCTCTATTCTATCTACTTTCTCTATTTCTCTATTCTATCTAAAATATTGGCCTATGTCATATTTTGTCATTGATAGGATTTTTTGTTTAGTTATCCATTCTTTAACAAAAAATATAAAAAAAAACAAAAAAAGAAAGATTTACGTCCATTAACACCTTTGAACGTATGTTGTTGTGGGACCTTGGTCTTAAAAGGTTTTTATGTGTTATTGTGACACATATTGTAATTCCTACTACACAACACATTTTATTAAAAAAAAAAAAAGATATTGAGCCAAACACAAAATCAACAAAAAAAAAATAACTTTGTTTATCGCTAAATTTGAATTTGTTGATTGGGTGGACTAATAATATAAGTATAAGTAATATACTGTAAAAATAATAGGTAATTAAAAAACTGTTGTTAATAATAACGAAAAAATATTAAATAACTTACTTTTACACTTCACACTATTCGCAGTTGAAATTGCAAAGCAACAATATTCCAAAAAAAAATATGTCATCATCATCAACAGCAGTTTGAGAATATTTTACAAAAATTTCATCTACGAGCAATGCCAATAATAGAGCTAAATGTAAGAAAAGTGGATCAGATACGTGAACAATTCTAATGGGTGCGCTACGCGCACTCGGGACCTCAAATGACATGCGTAATAATGATTATGAAAAATAATCAACTATTATTTGACGACTCGTGATATTATCTATGAAAATTTCAATTTTCAAATTTCAAAGTTCATTTTTTTCCCATACGAAAGTTTCAACAAACGTCAAATGCATAGTATGTTTGATTGAAAAACTATGGGTTTCTTTCTATTGTTTAAAAATCTGTATCGTAATAAAATCTGTATCGAAATGAATATCATTATAAAACGGATTTTGGTCATATAAGTGTATTTTTATAGTACGGGTGTAGAAAAAGAAATTTATTGAATTTTAGCCTCTTAATGTAATTTAACAGTTCAACTAATTTATTTTCAATGAACGAAGTTTTAGATAATATTTAAACAATTCGTTTAAATTTCGGTTTTTATTTTTTATTTCAGTCTTTTACGAATTATAAGATACGAAGAGAAACGAAATTTGTTTAATTATAATAATAATAAACAAAAGAAAAGCAAGAATAAGTATAGAAAAATAAAATGTATTTTTTATTTTCTAAAATGGCTGTTTTCCTTTAACTTTTTATGAAATAATATTCATTCATAATAATTGATTAGTTATTTATGTTCATATAAAATTATGTGCAAAAGAAATTTATGAACGTAATGAAAAACAAACACAAAAAACAAACGGACACTTTGAATAATTAATTTTAGTGATTTGAAAAAATTATTATGTTTTCACGATTTTAATCCTTCCTTCGAATTGGCTTTACTCTTTAAACGATAAACGCAATTTCCAATCTCCTTCTGGGTTTGATCACTGATTAGTAAGCAAACAAATTATTCCACACATCTATTAACACGGTTTTATATGCACGGTACAGAATTTGTTTTAAATAAATTAATTATTCTGTCTAAAATTCCTGCTTAGAAACTAAATTCCGTACTAACTTAATTCTAAAATTCTTAACTAAATTCCGTAAAATCGATCAACCGATCGTTATTCTAAACATCTTCAATCCGGAATACTCCATAAACAAAATAACAAATAATGTTTGTTCGTCCTCTAACTGCAAAAAATGTTATAGAAAAAAATAAAAAAAAAATTATTTTTGACCCTTCCAAGAACAACAACAATTTTTAATTCGCACATATCCAAATTTTTGGAGGTCAGCCATTTGATATCTGACAGCCAATACGGTTTTAGAAACAAAAGATCAACAACCGATCTATTGAACTATGTAGCACATCTTTGGAATAGCATACTTGAGAAAGGTAGTGAAACGTACGTAATCGCATTAGACATCTCAAAAGCATTTGATCGAATCTGGCATGCCAACTTGATCAACAAGCTCGTTGCGTACGGTTTTCATCCCGCAGTCGTGAAATTGATTCAAAATGTTCTGTCTAACCGATACATCTCGGTATCTATAGATGGCTTCTCTTCTGAGTCCAAATTAATTAACGCTGGTGTACCCCAAGGCTCAGTTTTATCTCCCACTTTATTCCTAATTTATATCAACGAACTGTTGCACATCACCAGTAACCCAATAAATAGTTTTGCAGATGATAGTACACTGCACAAGTCATTCGTCCCTCTCACCTTCAAAGGGTAAAATGCATGAACGAATAAATCCCGCCCAGAGAGACGCTGCCATAAATGTAAATGAGGATCTAAAAAGAGTCGCCGGTTGGGTTGACAAAAATTTAGTCAATTTTAATTCCACCAAAACACAGCTATTGATTGTTTCCAGATCAAAGACCGAGTTTCCCAACGATATTTCAATTAATATGTGTGACGACCAAATAGACGAATGTGAAAGCATTCGTTTATTGGGAGTCACAATATCCAATGACTTACTCTGGAACGATCATATAATGGCCATGGCAAAGAGCGCGTCAAAAAAACTCGGCCTCCTCAATAGATGTAAAAAATATTTTACTTCGCATCAATAACTCCACATTTATAAGTCCTATATTCGTCCCTGTATGGAGTACTGTTGTCAAGTTTGGGGCGCTGCATCTGTTACTATCCTAGCTCTTTTGGACTCTGTTCAAAAGCGTGCTATACGAATTGTTGGTGATCGAGATTTAACATTAGATATTGATTCCCTACAACATCGTCGCACTGTTGCTGATCTCGTTGTTTTTTATAAATATCGTCACCAGCAGTGCTCGGATGAAATCAGGTCCATAATGCCTCAGACATATGTTTTTCCCCGTTTGACTCGTCAATCGGTTTGTGCAGGTGGTCGGAATGTCGAGATTACTCACTGTCATAGTAATAGAATGCAAAGGGATTTCTTTGTACGTACATCGTACAAATGGAATGCTTTGCCCGAATCAATAGTCTCGAGTGCCTTCAATCCACAAAGATTTAAAAAAAGCGTCCACCTATACTTCAAGACGCATGTTGTTGTGGGACCTGGGTCTTAAAGGGTGTCTATGTGTTGTTGTGACACATTTTGTAATTCCTACTACACAACACTTTATTTAAAAAAAAAAAAAATATATATGCGTTTTATAATCATTGATGGTGACGATGAATATAAATTTAATTTCGTAATTTTGTACAGGTTGCCTTCACTTATGTTGAATTGAATAAAATTTTATGTTATATTTCGTAATGATTTTGTTATAACCGTAGCAATATATTTTTCATATTTTTTGTTTCTTTTATTTTATGTCGGTGTTTATCGATATTGAAATTGAGTTTTTCATAATCTTAATAAAATTGTAGAAAATTAATATTATTTTCTACACCTAGTCAAATATTTAAATTGTTTGATTTCTGTTTTTTTTCATTACTTAAATTTAAAAAAGAATAACTTTTTTTCATTTTTAAATGGCGAAAAAGACGCATCCATCGTTTACAAATGGAATTGACAATTTTGATGGATATAGAACCACTTCTTCAGAATTAAATTCTAAAATAAAATATTTTTTCAATGATAGCATATGAAAAGTCTATTTTAATCACGCTTAATGCCCTGTGAAAATGGGTTCTTTTTCCACTAGTGTAAAAAGAATAACAAATTGTAGTTGCTATGGTTTTTCATATAATTTTACAAAGTTTTTTAAACAATGCAACCATGAAAAAATAGAATATGAATTTTTAATGTTATGTTGTTGATTTCTAATTTTATAATTTATAGTAAATATCGATTATATATATACTATCATAGAAAAAAAAAAGGAATTTCCTACGCGAGATAAAAACGATGTTTTCATCTCTTGTATGAAAATATAATAGGGCTATTATTTTGAAAACGTACATTTTTTTGTCAATTTTTAAATTTTTGATTTTTAAAAAATCTGAAATTTTGATATATTGTTCGTATTGACGAAAGAAAAAAAGTGATTTCTGGATTTTTTTTGATTACTCTGAATCAGCGTTATGCGCGGCTGAATTTTTGAGGCTTTTTCACGTAGTTTTGGTAATGGTGTCAATGTTTTGTTAATAGGTGCCACAAATTTCATGCGATTTACGAATATTTTTTCAAGTAAAAAGAAAAATAGTTGAATAATCGAAATTTGTAAGTTGGAAATTAATAATGTTGCTCTTTTCCGCTAGGAGGCACGTTAAACCTTAGTTTGCTTCAAAGCTCATATCTCAAAAATCGTCCTTTTTTTGTTTTTCACAAATTGCTATGAAATTACAAAAAAAAAGTAAGAGATTCCATATGGATTTTGTTGTTCGATTTCTTAAAATTTAGTATTTGAAAAATTCACATGTGATTTGAGAAATTCACATTGAAAAACAGGTTTTTATTCAGAATAAGAATTGGAGATCCCAACGATCAAAGATTTTGATATACTTTCAACATCTTAACATTACATAGCATAAGAATAAGACTATTATAAATAAATATTTTTTTCTTTAAAAATCATAATTGAATGAAACAATATTAATATTATAAACAAATACATTAAAAAACTAATTTATATATTTTTTTTGCCTTTAAATTAAAATATTTCTGATTATCGGAAAAGGAAAACATTTTGACAATTATTTTATCGGGTGTAGTGATATCCGGTTAAAAACAGTAAAATCCTTGAGTTCCACTAATTGTTTTAATGTCCGAAGACCGCATCGAAAGAAATTGCTCATGTAGTTCGATTTGTCCTGAAGACACATATGAAAATTTCATAGCATATTTGATTTTTTTTATCAAATTTTGACCCATTCAAATAATTCTCTTGCTATTGATATTTTTTTCCCTCTAAGCGATGCTCCCCGGGTTTCTCTTTTAAGTGTGCCTCCAGTCCCATCTAATGGACCCTTTCCATGGGCAATTGCAAAGAAATGCTATTCCGCAGGTATTTTAAAATCATCAATATGTTTGCCAAGATTTCTAAAATGAACCATAAATAAAATATAAAAAAATTTTAACACTTGGATATATTTATTGATGTTTTTCAATGAATTCAATACACCTTCTCTGGTATTTATGAGCTGCAACTGTGTTATCCATTATAGATGATCAGATATAATGACAAAGTTGGGTGGATTATGGCTTAAACTTTATTGAGATGTGCAGCTTGTATCTCATTCTGGGTTATCATAGAATAGTTTACTGAAAAATCCATAATGAAGACGTATTCGCCGAGAGGTAGTTTTAGTTTTGTTTCTTTAAGAAACTTTGATTTCTGCCTTGCGATGAAATCATGAATTTTTAATATGTTTATTGACCGATTTATGCTGTAGATTGATTATATTTGTAGCACAATCCACTGTATCATTAGAACAACTTAGTTTTTTAAGCAGATCTTTTACATTTTTTTATTAAATTTAAGAGTGGTTTACACATCAAACGATCATATACATACATTGTGTGTTTCAGCAGGTGCGGCTAAAATACATTCCTTCTGTCACAACGTGGTGAACTTTGATAAGCTGATTTCGGCATCAGGGTTGTCTTCCAAGAACATTTTGTAGATGTCGGTGAGGATCCATAATACCAACCGCTTTGATTTCTTAATTCTTGTTGGTCCATTAGCATTTTTCTACTAACTTCAATTGCAATTAAAATTATAATTGCAATTTCTTTCGATGCGGTTTTCGGACATTAACACTCAAGGATTTCAATGTGTTTTACCGGATAACACTACACCCGATAAAATAATTGCCAAAATGTTTTCCTTTTCCGATAATCAGAAATATTTCAATTTAAAGGAAAAAAATATAAAAATTAATTTTTTAATGTATTTGCAGTTCATAATATTAATATTGTTTCATTAAATTATGATTTTTAAAGAAAACATGTTTATTTATAATAGTCTTATTCTTATGTTAGTGTTAAGATGTTGAAAGTATATCAAAATCTTTGATCGTTGGGATCTCCAATTTTTATTCTGAATAAAAACCTGTTTTTCAATGTGTAAACATATTTGCTGCACAGAATATGTTTCAAATTTAGTACAGATGTCAAAATATAAAATTTTCAATGTACAAGATTCACATTTAGATTTCACATTATTATTCACATTTTTCAAATACTAAACTTTAAAAAATCGTACAACAAAATCCATATGGAATCTCTCACTTTTTTTTGTAATTTCATAGCTGCATGTGTTTATTTTAATATTTGTGAAAAACAAACAAAAAGGTCGATTAGATATGAGCTTTAAAGTAAACCATGTTTTAACGCGCCTCCTAGCGGAAAAGAGAAACATTATTAATTTCCAGCTTACAAATTTCGATTATTCAACTATTTTTCTTTTTACTTGCAAAAATATACGTAAATCGCATGAAATTTGTGGCACCTATTAACAAAAACATTGACACCATTACCAAAACTACGTGAAAAAGCCTCAAAAATTCAGCCGCGCATAACGCCGATTCAGAGTAATCAAAAAAAATCCAGAAATCACTTTTTTCGGCAAACGGCTGTGAAGTTTAACTTTACTGCCGCTAGGGAGTTAGGTTAAGTCTTACTTTTTTGACTGCGGCTACAAGTAACGCCATTTTTATTTTATACTACGGCAGCTGTAAAGTAGCATTTGTTATTTGTTATTTTATTATTTTTCCAAACAAATTGTATAACTATGACAACAAAAAATAAGTTGATTCTCATTGGATTATGATATTTTGAATTATTGTATATTACTATGACAACAAAACATAACAAACAGTTACATTGGATAATGAAATTTTGAATTATTGCATAACTATGACAACAAAATAACAATTATTTCAATTGGATTATGAAATTTTGAAAATACTGCTTTGATAAAAAAATTTTATTCATGAGCAATTTCACGAAGATTCAACAACGTTTTGACTTGACCCCTTTTAATTTTGATTATTTTTTGTTTATAGATAATCTTTCATAAATAAAACATACAAGTTCTCCTAGAATTTTTTTTCGACCGGTTTTCACAGGGTGCTATTAGAACAAAGTTTTTAAAAATGTACACTGTTAATTTTTTGAAATAACTTTTAACGGTGTAACATAAGAAAAAAACGGTGTAATTGAAGAAAAGATGGCGCTACACCTTTTTTTTTTAAACTAAATTGAAGCTTATTTTATATCTAACAACTTGTGAAAGTTTAGGACATGCGTTATTTTTCGTTTTAAAGATAAAATTCGTTGTGCATATGACTGTCGGGAATCAGTTTTTTTTTTCTGAAGGAAAATTATGAAAATGGCGTTATAAACTAAGAGATATTTTTTTTATGTTAAATATCAAATATTTTATTATTAGATGAACTTTTTAAAATATTACAAAAATTATATATGTAGTACAATAAACAAAATAAATACAATTGTTAAAAATGATTTACTTATTTTACAAACAGAAGTTTCTTTTGAATAGGAAAACAGTTCTGCAATTATTTTCTTTGTATAAGATGGCATAAAAAAATGAAATGTTTATTTATCACTTTTAGTAATCACTTATCACTCTTTTAATTTGACAGTCTCGACTGCAAACAAAAAAGCCGTATAAATAACTAAATCTATTTAGGAACTTTTGACTGGAGAAGTATTATGTTCGAAGTGAACAGAAGTGAAGTTATTATGTTATTATGGAATCATAAAGTAAATGTTAAAATACAATCTTTACTTTATGGAATCATAAAGTAAAGATTGTATTTTAACATTAAATTACAAATATTTTATTATTGAATAAACTTTTTAAAATATCATACAAATTATATATGTAGGTTAAAGAAAATAAATTTAGTTATTAAAAATTATTTACTTATTTTACATTCAAAAGTTTCTTTTGAGTTGGAAAACATTTTTGCAATTATTGTCTTAGTATTTAATGGTACAAAAGAATGAAATTTTTGAGTTCCACTTATAGTAATCGTATTTTTATATCGATTTTGAAATTTTTCTTTTGTTAATATTCATTTTTATCGGCGTATCCAAAGTTCATGGTAGACTCCCATTTTAAAGCCCATCCGAAAAGTTTTTTTGGTGCATCAATAATATCTCTGCTCCCCATACTATAACGGTGTGCAGCACGCTTCAGTGTACCACCAATCCCATCGCAAGGACCCTTTCCATGGCTGGTAGCATGAAAATGCCATTCTGCATCAACCTTAAAGTCTTTTTTATGGTGGTTTATTTTTGTATTGAGAAGGTGCACCCTCGGTGTTATAAATTATTTTCCTAATATTAGAATTTATATGCGTTCTGATGAATTCAATAAGTTTTGTAATGAAAAGATGGACTGTACTGTTGTGATATCCGAAATGAGTATAAAACTTCGGTGCTGTATATATTCACAATTGCGGCACTTTTAAAATAAATGACAAATGGATGAATAGTAGCTTGTGAATTATTATAATGATAACCTTGAAACGACGGTTATCATTATAATAATTTTTTTCTCTTTTTTGGAAGTAATTATGACGATAAAAATTCATATTTATAAAAAGTTTGATGTATTAATTTCATATTTATAAAAAATTTAAACGTTTGCCGAAAAAATAGCGTATTTAATTCGGAGCTAAAGTAACTTTTTGTGTATCGTCTATAATTGTCAAACTATAGACTCAACACAAAAAGTATCACTTTAGCTCCTAATTAAATAATGTACTATTTTTCTTTCGTCAATACGAACAATATAATATATTGTTTTCAGATTTTTAAAAATAGTCGATTTTTTTTCAATCCCAATAAATTTGTTTTTTTTTATTTTTTTTAAAACAATCAGATTTTTATGCAACAGTGATTTAAATCGAATGACAGGACAGAAAGTTATTGAATTTTAAAATAAACAGTTACTGGGGAACCTGCTCCCTTTTCTTCTCTTACACTTTGTTCAATTTTGCCGAGAAGCTTTAACCGCTTTAAGCAAACAAATTTTTTTAAAGGTCTACTTCGACCTACTAGTTTTGCTTAATTAGGCTCTTTATGACCCAAAAGAGCAGTAAATACCTAAAAAACTAGGTAAGACTTTGAAAATTTTCTTATAAATCTAATACTTAGGTTTTTCCAGACCAAGGTAATATTTGAAAAAAAAAAAATTAAAATGGATGAAAAAAAATAAATGGCAATTAAAAACAATACTATAAATATTTGTCTAAGTTATTATTATGTTTTGTCTACCTAGTGATTCTATGGAAATAAGAATACGGAAACAACTTTCTTTCATAGTTTTGTTGTTTTTTGTTGAAGTTATGCCAGTTTTTGTGTCAAATTTTAATTACTTTAATATATAACGATAAAAGAAAATTATTTCAATCGACAATTGTTTGTGACAAATGGTTTATTTATTAAGAGTCACTACACTATAGATTAAGAGATAGAAGGAGTATGTAGATAATTTTACAATAGAATCATATGTAGAGCATGATAAATTATTCTGAATTTAAATTTAAATGATGGATTATTATATTTTTTATGTTAGTTGAAAGTTGGTTTACATATTTTGTCAAAGAAGTTTAACCGAGAAAATGGTGAAAATAAAATTATCTCCAAGAATATTATTTCGAATTTTGTCATGTTCGCAACAAAAATGACGAAAGTTGCTTCTTGGTTTTCAGCACTCAGCAGCATTGCTAATTGTTTGGTTTACTTTGGTAATCAATCAATATCGATATCCATAATAATTTATCGTTTGTATTACAGGAGACGAACGGCACATTTTCCCAATTTTTATGTCTCTGTGGAAGTTTTTATCAAGGCTTGCGATAACTTATGTTACCTGCCTTATCAAGGAATACCCGAAGCTCCCAAACTGAGTATCTATGTGCCACCAAAGCCTCAGCAAAACTTCTACGAAGAAAATGCGAACACATGAATAGCTGTGGAATGCGGCTAATGGAAATTTTAGAAAGTGCCTGTTCAATGCGCTGCATCGAACAAAAAATTTGCACTAAAGATCCACATTCCACAATCATCAGAAATGAAAGCAACGAACTTACAACAAATGAACACGATGTGCTAACAGTATTGCGATCCCATTTTTAAGAATAGATTTCATCCTTTTTGAGCAATTGCTCCGTCGAGTGAGGAGATTTTTGTCCCCCAACAATATAAGAAGTAGAAGTCGCTATCATCACAAACTGAAAAATGGCAAATCAACTGGTAATTGGTATCAATGGAAATCCCGTAGAACTAATTAAAATGGAGGAACAGCTCTTATCTTAGTGTTTATATTGTTACGAGTACAGAAAAATCTAAACGATTACAGAAAGATCTAAACGATTACGGTCACTTCCAGGAAAATAAAATCAACAAACAAATTAATGAAATGAATATTGTTGTTGTTGTCTCTTCTTAGAAATAGGGTCAACATAAACGATTTTATGAATCAAATCAACATAACGTAAAATAATCGAGTATTCTAATGTTTTCTCAAGGTTTCTGGAAAGTGATGTCGAATTATCTAGAAGTATTGCAGAAGGTATATAAGAAAAATACCTTTTGTAGTTTTTAATTAGTTTTATTTTAGACCTGCGACAGTAAAGTGAAATTAAATGTAAAATTAGTTTTATTTAAAACGTGTGACAGTGAAGTTAAAATTATAAAAGTGATATTTAAAATTAGTCTTTGTGTAAAGTTATAAGTGTAATAAAGTTATAAGTTTTATTGAGTAGAAATATTTTGTGTATTATTTTCAACGTTGTGAACTGGAAATTTCTACAATCAACCGTTGGAGTTTCTGAAGCTGTTGAAAGAATATTCTAGTTAGGAATATTGTTTGCTGTATTGTTTTTCTATTGTTGTGGAACAATTAAGTTGTTGAATACTTAATAAAACCTGGTGTTTATACTTACTAATCAGTGATCGAACTCAGAAGAGATTGGGAATTGCGTTTATCGAATTGAGAGTAAGGCCAATTCGAAGGAAGTTTGGAAAAACGTAACATTGGTGACATCGGCGGATTAGTAAGCTGTTAATAATGGTTTTATTAAGTGATTTGAAGGTTCTTGAGTTAAAGAAAGAACTAGAACAACGTGGATTGGCAACAACCGGCAACAAAACTGAATTAACGATACGGCTTCGAGAAGCTATGGAAGCTAGTGGAGTAGTTGTGGAAAGTTACCAGTTTGGAGTGATTAGTCCAAATAATGATCTAGTGGCAGCTGATGAGGAGAAAAGTTCTGTTGCGGAAACAACAACCTCATTGCCACCTGCAAATTGTGATTTTACGCAGTTAATGGCTATGATGCAACAGATAAATTTGAACTTGAATGAAAAACTGGATGTTGTAAATGCTAATATGGATGCCGTAAATGCCAATACGAATCAAAGCTTGGCTGCTACTAAGGAAGAAATTAGCTGCAACATCAATCAACAATTGGCTGCAAATAAAGAAGAAATCAGTTTGAACGTCAAGCAAATAATGGACGAGAAACTTCTCGAAATATCTACTACGTTACGGGAGGAAGTAGGCAGAGTTCATCAAGAGGTGAAAGAGCTAGAGCAGAAAGTACTTGATGAAAACAAAAAGGTACTTGCAAAAGTAGATGATTTCGAGAAACGGTTGCAAGATGTTGAAACGAATAAAGTCACTTCACATGTGGTACAACAAATAGCAAATATTAAACTAAAGCCACCATCGTATGACGGTACCACATCTTTCGGCATCTTCAAGTTCCAGTTCGAGACCGCAGCTGATCAAAATGTTTGGAACGCTGAAAATCGTCTTGCTGCATTGATAGTTGCCCTTAAAGGGGAAGCAGCTGAAGCATTACAAGCAGTACCAGAAAACGATCGCAAAAGTTATGCTGAAGTGATGAATGCGTTGGAACGAAAATATGGCAGCGACCACAAAAAGGAGCTATACCGGATCGAGTTAAAGGGTCGCTTGCAACGTTATGGAGAAAGCATTCAGGACTATTCTTCGGCAGTAGAACGCCTTGTACATTTGGCACACTCGAATACTCCACCGAATTTTATGGAGAAAATGAAGATCGAGGCGTTTACTGATGGTATTCGTGATCCAGAAACACGAAAAGCAGTAATGTTGTCGCCAAAAGCAACATTCGCAGAAACTATTGCTTATGCCTTAACAAATGAAACTGCACAAGCAATTATTAAACCATCAATTAAAATACGCCGGGTAGAGTTGGCTGATGATAACAATTACAAGCCCAGAGCACGAGAAAGTATTCGAAGTGACAGAATACGATGCTGGTTATGTGGCAAGTTGGGCCATATTTCGAGAGAATGTCGAGATGTTAGAAGGAAACGAGCAAGATCAGCATCGCCTATGCAGAGACGTCCAGCAGAAGAACGTGTGCAGCAAGCTAGGGAAGACGATGGAGCAGCAGCGCATCAGTTAAACTACAACGAGTCAGCCTAAAGGGGCGTAAGCTGGCTCCCACAACCGATTGCCCCATAACCTTCATCCATGTTTCGAGATTAACAAGGAGAGGTGACAGCCTAACTGTTAGGGCTAATATTGATGGAAAAAGTTGTGTCATCACGTTAGATACGGCAGCAACAAATACAATTGTCCGCACTGATGTTGTGAAAGGGAAACTAAAACCAGCAGGAAGATACCGAATGCAGACAGCTACTGGTGAAAGCGCAAGTATTAAAGGAAAGAAAGTGGTCAACTTTGAAATTGGGAATACTCACTTTCAACATGAAGTGGTTGTAGCTGACATTGTGGATGAAGTAATCCTGGGAATGGACTTCATGAGGCCAAATGGATTCGTTATTGATGCTGGCAAAGGAGTACTCACGTACGGAAATGT
>CAVNZG010000764.1:0-102049 GCA_963693315.1 Diogma glabrata
ATGGGTGGAAAATCAAAGAGTTGGACACGGAGATGCTGGAGATGCTGTGTCTGTATCGCTACATCAAAAAATCCTCAAAGATGACAAATTATTCCAAAGTTCTGAAAATTTTATCTCGAAATCTACTCATACGTTTGCTAATGGAAAAATCATATAACATATTATTGAACCTTTAACTATTTTAAACAATTATCACAATTTCCGGCCAGCAACTAGTTTTTGCTTTACAAGCGTCTGTACCGCTACATCAAAAAATCCTTCAAGATGACATATTACTCCAAAGTTCTGAGAATTTTATCTCGAAATCTACTCATACGTTTCCTGATAGAAAAATTATATAACATATTATTGAACTTTTAAATAATTGAAACAATTATTACAATTTCCGGCCAGCTACTAATTTTTGTTTTACAAGCGTCTGTATCGCTACATCAAAAAATTCTCAAAGATGACAAGTTATTCCAAAGTTCTGAAAATTTTATCTCGAAATCTACTCATACGTTTGCTAATGGAAAAATCATATAACATATTATTGAACCTTTAACTATTTTAAACAATTATCACAATATCCGGCCAGCAACTAGTTTTTGCTTTACAAGCGTCTGTATCGCTACATCAAAAAATCCTTAAAGATGACATATTACTCCAAAGTTCTGAGAATTTTATCTCGAAATCTACTCATACGTTTGCTGATAGAAAAATCATATAACATATTATTGAACCTTTAAATAATTGAAACAATTATCATAATTTCCGGCCAGCTACTAATTTTTGTTTTACAAGCGTCTGTATCGCTACATCAAAAAATTCTCAAAGATGACAAATTATTCCAAAGTTCTGAAAATTTTATCTCTAAATCTACTCATACGTTTGCTAATGAAAAAATCATATAACATATTATTGAACCTTTAACTATTTTAAACAATTATCACAATTTCCGGTCAGCAACTAGTTTTTGCTTTACAAGCGTCTGTATCGCTACATCAAAAAATCCTTAAAGATGACATATTACTCCAAAGTTCTGAGAATTTTATCTCAAAATCTACTCATAAGTTTGAGGATGAAAAAATCATAGAACATATAATTGAACCTTTAACTATGCTAAACAGTTATCACAATTTCCGGCCAGCTACTAATTTTTGCTTTACAAGCGTCTGTATCGCTACATCAAAAAATTCTCAAATATGACAAATTATTCCAAAGTTCTGAAAATTTTATCTCGAAATCTACTCATACGTTTGCTAATGGAAAAATCATATAACATATTATTGAACCTTTAACTATTTTAAACAATTATCACAATTTCCAGCCAGCAACTAGTTTTTGCTTTACAAGCGTCTGTATCGCTACATCAAAAAATCCTTAAAGATGACATATTACTCCAAAGTTCTGAGAATTTTATCTCAAAATCTACTCATACGTTTGAGAATGAAAAAATCATATAACATATTATTGAACATTTAACAAGATTAAACATTTATCACAATTTCCGGCCAGCGACTAGTTTTTGCTTTACAAGCGTCTGTATCGCTACATCAAAAAATTCTCAAAGATGACAAATTATTCCAAAGTTCTGAAAATTTTATCTCGAAATCTACTCATACGTTTGCTAATGGAAAAATCATATAACATATTAACCTTTAACTATTTTAAACAATTATCACAATTTCCGGCCAGCAACTAGTTTTTGCTTTACAAGCGTCTGTATCGCTACATCAAAAAATCCTTAAAGATGACATATTACTCCAAAGTTCTGAGAATTTTATCTCGATATCTCCTCATACATTTGCTGATAGAAAAATCATATAACATATTAATGAACCTTTAAATAATTGAAACCGTTATCACAATTTCCGGCCAGCTACTAATTTTTGCTTTACAAGCGTCTGTATCGCTACATCAAAAAATTCTCAAAGATGACAAATTATTCCAAAGTTCTGAGAATTTTATCTCGAAATCTACTCATACGTTTGCTAATGGAAAAATCATATAACATATTATTGAACCTTTATCTATTTTTAACAATTATCAGAATTTCCGGCCAGCTACTAATTTTTGCTTTACAAGCGTCTGTATCGCTACATCAAAAAATTCTCAAATATGACAAATTATTCCAAAGTTCTGAAAATTTTATCTCGAAATCTACTCATACGTTTGCTAATGAAAAAATCATATAACATATTATTAAACCTTTAACTATTTTTAACAATTATCACAATTTCCGGCCAGCTACTAGTTTTTGCTTTACAAGCGTCTGTATCGCTACATCAAAAAATCCTTAAAGATGACATATTACTCCAAAGTTCTGAGAATTTTATCTCGATATCTCCTCATACATTTGCTGATAGAAAAATAATATAACATATTATTGAACCTTTAAATAATTGAAACAGTTATCACAATTTCCGGCCAGCTACTAATTTTTGCTTTACAAGCGTCTGTATCGCTACATCAAAAAATTCTCAAAGATGACAAATTATTCCAAAGTTCTGAAAATTTTATCTCGAAATCTACTCATGCGTTTGCTAATGAAAAAATCATATAACATATTATTGAACCTTTAACTATTTTAAAAAATTATCACAATTTCCAGCCAGCAACTAGTTTTTGCTTTACAAGCATCTGTATCGCTACATCAAAAAATCCTTAAAGATGACATATTACTCCAAAGTTCTGAGAATTTTATCTCAAAATCTACTCATACGTTTGCTGATAGAAAAATCATATAACATATTAATGAACCTTTAAATAATTGAAACAATTATCACAATTTCCGGCCAGCTACTAATTATCGCTTTACAAGCGTCTGTATCGCTACATCAAAAAATTCTCAAAGATGACAAATTATTCCAAAGTTCTGAAAATTTTATCTCGAAATCTACTCAAACGTTTGCTAATAAAAAATCATATAACATTTTATTAAACCTTTATCTATTTTAAACAATCATCACAATTTCCGGCCAGCAACTAGTTTTTGCTTTACAAGCGGCTGTATCGCTACATCAAAAAATCCTTAAAGATGACATATTACTCCAAAGTTCTGAGAATTTTATCTCGAAATCTACTCATACGTTTGCTGATAGAAAAATCATATAACATATTATTGAACCTTTAAATAATTGAAACAATTATCACAATTTCCACCTTTGTGAAGTTAGCCCGTAATTCTATCCCGTAAAATAAGAAAAGTTGCATATGGCAATACTATAAAATTTTATACTATCATGACATTTTATTTTCGATTTTTTTTATTAAATTATGATTAATGCTCGTAATTGGAAAAGGTTCAATGAACATTATGTGATTTTTCCAGAATTTTTGTATGCGTAGTTACCTGGATAAAATTTTGAGAACTTTGGGCAGAATAATAAGTTTTCGAATTTTTCTATCGTCTTTTTCGTACTAATTTAATTTTTGATAAATTTTTTTATGTTTTAATAAACCAATTACGTCGAAATTTTGTAAATATTACACACATAATCAATTACAACAGCCAACGTTCATTTATACAAAATTTAATTTTGTTTCAGTATATGCTACTCTCAGCCCGTAATTTGTTCTTTCACGATATTACTATCTTAAGTTTAAATGAGATAGACGCTTGTAAGCTGAAAACGGTTCCTTGCCCGGAAATTATGATTAATGCTCGTAATTGGAAAAGGTTCAATGAACATTATGTGATTTTTCCAGAATTTTTGTATGTGTAGTTACCTGGATAAAATTTTAAGAACTTTGGGCAAAATAATAAGTTTTCGAATTTTTCTTTCGTATTTTTCGTACTAATTTAATTTTTGATAAACTTTTTTATGTTTTAATAAACCAATTACGTCGAAATTTTGTAAATATTACACACATAATCAATTGCAACAGCCAACGTTCATTTATACAAAATTTAATTTTGTTTCAGTATATGCTACTCTCAGTCCGTAATTTGTTCTTTCACGATATTACTATCTTAAGTTTAAATGAGATAGACGCTTGTAAGCTGAAAACGGTTCCTTGCCCGGAAATTATGATTAATGCTCGTAATTGGAAAAGGTTCAATGAACATTATGTGATTTTTCCAGAATTTTTGTATGTGTAGTTACCTGGATAAAATTTTGAGAACTTTGGGCAAAATAATAAGTTTTCGAATTTTTCTTTCGTATTTTTCGTACTAATTTAATTTTTGATAAATTTTTTTATGTTTTAATAAATCAATAACGTCGAAATTTTGTAAATATTACACACATAATCAATTGCAACAGCCAACGTTCATTTATACAAAATTTAATTTTGTTTCAGTATATGCTACTCTCAGTCCGTAATTTGTTCTTTCACGATATTACTATCTTAAGTTTAAATGAGATAGACGCTTGTAAGCTGAAAACGGTTCCTTGCCCGGAAATTATGATTAATGCTCGTAATTGGAAAAGGTTCAATGAACATTATGTGATTTTTCCAGAATTTTTGTATGTGTAGTTACCTGGATAAAATTTTGAGAACTTTGGGAAAAATAATAAGTTTTCGTATTTTTCGTACTAATTCAATTTTTGATAAACTTTTTTATGTTTTTATAAACCAATTACGTCGAAATTTTGTAAATATTACACACATAATCAACTGCAACAGCCAACGTTTATTTATACAAAATTTAATTTTGTTTCAGTATATGCTACTCTCAGCCCGTAATTTGTTCTTTCACGATATTACTATCTTAATGGGAAATGAGATAGGCGCTTGTAAGCTGAAAACGGTTCCTTGCCCGGAAATTATGATTAATGCTCGTAATTGGAAAGGGTTCAATGAACATTATGTGATTTTTCCAGAATTTTTGTATGTGTAGTTACCTGGATAAAATTTTGAGAACTTTGGGCAAAATAATAAGTTTTCGAATTTTTCTTTCGTATTTTTCGTACTAATTTAATTTTTGATAAATTTTTTTATGTTTAAATAAATCAATAACGTCGAAATTTTGTAAATATTACACACATAATCAATTGCAACAGCCAACGTTCATTTATACAAAATTTAATTTTGTTTCAGTATATGCTACTCTCAGCCCGTAATTTGTTCTTTCACGAAATTACTATCTTAAGTTTAAATGAGATAGACGCTTGTAAGCTGAAAACGGTTCCTTGCCCGGAAATTATGATTAATGCTCGTAATTGGAAAAGGTTCAATGAACATTATGTGATTTTTCCAGAATTTTTGTATGTGTAGTTACCTGGATAAAATTTTGAGAACTTTGGGCAAAATAATAAGTTTTCGAATTTTTCTTTCGTATTTTTCTTCCTAATTTAATTTTTGATAAATTTTTTTATGTTTTAATAAATCAATTACGTCGAAATTTTGTAAATATTACACACATAATCAATTGCAACAGCCAACGTTCATTTATACAAAATTTAATTTTGTTTCAGTATATGCTACTCTCAGCCCGTAATTTGTTCTTTCACGATATTACTTTCTTAATGGGAAATGAGATAGACGCTTGTAAGCTGAAAACGGTTCCTTGCCCGGAAATTATGATTAATGCTCGTAATTGGAAAAGGTTCAATGAACATTATGTGATTTTTCCAGAATTTTTGTATGTGTAGTTACCTGGATAAAATATTGAGAACTTTGGGCAAAATAATAAGTTTTCGAATTTTTCTTTCGTATTTTTCGTACTAATTTAATTTTTGATAAATTTTTTTATGTTTAAATAAATCAATAACGTCGAAATTTTGTAAATATTACACACATAATCAATTGCGACAGCCAACGTTCATTTATACAAAATTTAATTTTGTTTCAGTATATGCTGCTCTCAGCCCGTAATTTGTTCTTTCACGAAATTACTATCTTAAGTTTAAATGAGATAGACGCTTGTAAGCTGAAAACAGTTCCTTGCCCGGAAATTATGATTAATGCTCGTAATTGGAAAAGGTTCAATGAACATTATGTGATTTTTCCAGAATTTTTGTATGTGTAGTTACCTGGATAAAATTTTGAGAACTTTGGGCAAAATAATAAGTTTTCGAATTTTTCTTTCGTATTTTTCGTACTAATTTAATTTTTGATAAATTTTTTTATGTTTTAATAAATCAATTACGTCGAAATTTTGTAAATATTACACACATAATCAATTGCAACAGCCAACGTTCATTTATACAAAATTTAATTTTATTTCAGTATATGCTACTCTCAGCCCGTAATTTGTTCTTTCACGATATTACTTTCGTAATGGGAAATGAGATAGACGCTTGTAAGCTGAAAACGGTTCCTTGCCCGGAAATTATGATTAATGCTCGTAATTGGAAAAGGTTCAATGAACATTATGTGATTTTTCCAGAATTTTTGTATGTGTAGTTACCTGGATAAAATTTTGAGCACTTTGGGCAAAATAATAAGTTTTCGAATTTTTCTTTCGTATTTTTCGTACTAATTTAATTTGTGATAAATTTTGTTATGTTTTAATAAATCAATTACGTCGAAATTTTGTAAATATTACACACATAATCAATTGCAACAGTCAACGTTCATTTATACAAAATTTAATTTTGTTTCAGTATATGCTACTCTCAGCCCGTAATTTGTTCTTTCACGATATTACTATCTTAATGGGAAATGAGATAGACGCTTGTAAGCTGAAAACGGTTCTTTGCCCGGAAATTATGATTAATGCTCGTAATTGGAAAAGGTTCAATGAACATTATGTGATTTTTCCAGAATTTTTGTATGTGTAGTTACCTGGATAAAATTTTGAGCACTTTGGGCAAAATAATAAGTTTTCGAATTTTTCTTTCGTATTTTTCTTCCTAATTTAATTTTTGATAAATTTTTTTATGTTTAAATAAATCAATAACGTCGAAATTTTGTAAATATTACACACATAATCAATTGCAACAGCCAACGTTCATTTATACAAAATTTAATTTTGTTTCAGTATATGCTACTCTCAGCCCGTAATTTGTTCTTTCACGATATTACTATCTTAATGGGAAATGAGATAGACGCTTGTAAGCTGAAAACGGTTCCTTGCCCGGCAATTATGATTAATGCTCGTAATTGGAAAAGGTTCAATGAACATTATGTGATTTTTCCAGAATTTTTGTATGTGTAGTTACCTGGATAAAATTTTGAGAACTTTGGGCAAAATAATAAGTTTTCGAATTTTTCTTTCGTATTTTTCGTACTAATTTAATTTTTGATAAATTTTTTTATGTTTTAATAAATCAATTACTTCGAAATTTTGTAAATATTACACACATAATCAATTGCAACAGCCAACGTTCATTTATACAAAATTTAATTTTGTTTCAGTATATGCTACTCTCAGCCCGTAATTTGTTCTTTCACGATATTACTATCTTAATGGGAAATGAGATAGACGCTTGTAAGCTGAAAACAGTTCCTTGCCCGGAAATTATGATTAATGCTCGTAATTGGAAAAGGTTCAATGAACATTATGTGATTTTTCCAGAATTTTTGTATGTGTAGTTACCTGGATAAAATTTTGAGAACTTTGGGCAAAATAATAAGTTTTCGAATTTTTCTTTCGTATTTTTCGTACTAATTTAATTTGTGATAAATTTTTTTATGTTTTAATAAATCAATAACGTCGAAATTTTGTAAATATTACACACATAATCAATTGCAACAGTCAACGTTCATTTATACAAAATTTAATTTTGTTTCAGTATATGCTACTCTCAGCCCGTAATTTGTTCTTTCACGAAATTTCTATCTTAATGGGAAATGAGATAGACGCTTGTAAGCTGAAAACGGTTCCTTGCCCGGAAATTATGATTAATGCTCGTAATTGGAAAAGGTTCAATGAACATTATGTGATTTTTCCAGAATTTTTGTATGTGTAGTTACCTGGATAAAATTTTGAGCACTTTGGGCAAAATAATAAGTTTTCGAATTTTTCTTTCGTATTTTTCGTACTAATTTAATTTGTGATAAATTTTTTATGTTTTAATAAATCAATAACGTCGAAATTTTGTAAATATTACACACATAATCAATTGCAACAGTCAACGTTCATTTATACAAAATTTAATTTTGTTTCAGTATATGCTACTCTCAGCCCGTAATTTGTTCTTTCACGATATTACTATCTTAATGGGAAATGAGATAGACGCTTGTAAGCTGAAAACGGTTCTTTGCCCGGAAATTATGATTAATGCTCGTAATTGGAAAAGGTTCAATGAACATTATGTGATTTTTCCAGAATTTTTGTATGTGTAGTTACCTGGATAAAATTTTGAGAACTTTGGGCAAAATAATAAGTTTTCGAATTTTTCTTTCGTATTTTTCGTACTAATTTAATTTTTGATAAATTTTTTTATGTTTAAATAAATCAATAACGTCGAAATTTTGTAAATATTACACACATAATCAATTGCAACAGCCAACGTTCATTTATACAAAATTTAATTTTGTTTCAGTATATGCTACTCTCAGCCCGTAATTTGTTCTTTCACGAAATTTCTATCTTAATGGGAAATGAGATAGACGCTTGTAAGCTGAAAACGGTTCCTTGCCCGGAAATTATGATTAATGCTCGTAATTGGAAAAGGTTCAATGAACATTATGTGATTTTTCCAGAATTTTTGTATGTGTAGTTACCTGGATAAAATTTTGAGAACTTTGGGCAAAATAATAAGTTTTCGAATTTTTCTTTCGTATTTTTCGTACTAATTTAATTTTTGATAAATTTTTTTATGTTTTAATAAATCAATTACGTCGAAATTTTGTAAATATTACACACATAATCAATTGCAACAGCCAACGTTCATTTATACAAAATTTAATTTTGTTTCAGTATATGCTACTCTCAGCCCGTAATTTGTTCTTTCACGATATTACTTTCTTAATGGGAAATGAGATAGACGCTTGTAAGCTGAAAACGGTTCCTTGCCCGGAAATTATGATTAATGCTCGTAATTGGAAAAGGTTCAATGAACATTATGTGATTTTTCCAGAATTTTTGTATGTGTAGTTACCTGGATAAAATTTTGAGCACTTTGGGCAAAATAATAAGTTTTCGAATTTTTCTTTCGTATTTTTCGTACTAATTTAATTTGTGATAAATTTTGTTATGTTTTAATAAATCAATTACGTCGAAATTTTGTAAATATTACACACATAATCAATTGCAACAGTCAACGTTCATTTATACAAAATTTAATTTTGTTTCAGTATATGCTACTCTCAGCCCGTAATTTGTTCTTTCACGATATTACTATCTTAATGGGAAATGAGATAGACGCTTGTAAGCTGAAAACGGTTCTTTGCCCGGAAATTATGATTAATGCTCGTAATTGGAAAAGGTTCAATGAACATTATGTGATTTTTCCAGAATTTTTGTATGTGTAGTTACCTGGATAAAATTTTGAGCACTTTGGGCAAAATAATAAGTTTTCGAATTTTTCTTTCGTATTTTTCTTCCTAATTTAATTTTTGATAAATTTTTTTATGTTTAAATAAATCAATAACGTCGAAATTTTGTAAATATTACACACATAATCAATTGCAACAGCCAACGTTCATTTATACAAAATTTAATTTTGTTTCAGTATATGCTACTCTCAGCCCGTAATTTGTTCTTTCACGATATTACTATCTTAATGGGAAATGAGATAGACGCTTGTAAGCTGAAAACGGTTCCTTGCCCGGCAATTATGATTAATGCTCGTAATTGGAAAAGGTTCAATGAACATTATGTGATTTTTCCAGAATTTTTGTATGTGTAGTTACCTGGATAAAATTTTGAGAACTTTGGGCAAAATAATAAGTTTTCGAATTTTTCTTTCGTATTTTTCGTACTAATTTAATTTTTGATAAATTTTTTTATGTTTTAATAAATCAATAACGTCGAAATTTTGTAAATATTACACACATAATCAATTGCAACAGCCAACGTTCATTTATACAAAATTTAATTTTGTTTCAGTATATGCTACTCTCAGCCCGTAATTTGTTCTTTCACGATATTACTATCTTAATGGGAAATGAGATAGACGCTTGTAAGCTGAAAACAGTTCCTTGCCCGGAAATTATGATTAATGCTCGTAATTGGAAAAGGTTCAATGAACATTATGTGATTTTTCCAGAATTTTTGTATGTGTAGTTACCTGGATAAAATTTTGAGAACTTTGGGCAAAATAATAAGTTTTCGAATTTTTCTTTCGTATTTTTCGTACTAATTTAATTTGTGATAAATTTTTTTATGTTTTAATAAATCAATAACGTCGAAATTTTGTAAATATTACACACATAATCAATTGCAACAGTCAACGTTCATTTATACAAAATTTAATTTTGTTTCAGTATATGCTACTCTCAGCCCGTAATTTGTTCTTTCACGAAATTTCTATCTTAATGGGAAATGAGATAGACGCTTGTAAGCTGAAAACGGTTCCTTGCCCGGAAATTATGATTAATGCTCGTAATTGGAAAAGGTTCAATGAACATTATGTGATTTTTCCAGAATTTTTGTATGTGTAGTTACCTGGATAAAATTTTGAGCACTTTGGGCAAAATAATAAGTTTTCGAATTTTTCTTTCGTATTTTTCGTACTAATTTAATTTGTGATAAATTTTTTTATGTTTTAATAAATCAATAACGTCGAAATTTTGTAAATATTACACACATAATCAATTGCAACAGTCAACGTTCATTTATACAAAATTTAATTTTGTTTCAGTATATGCTACTCTCAGCCCGTAATTTGTTCTTTCACGATATTACTATCTTAATGGGAAATGAGATAGACGCTTGTAAGCTGAAAACGGTTCTTTGCCCGGAAATTATGATTAATGCTCGTAATTGGAAAAGGTTCAATGAACATTATGTGATTTTTCCAGAATTTTTGTATGTGTAGTTACCTGGATAAAATTTTGAGAACTTTGGGCAAAATAATAAGTTTTCGAATTTTTCTTTCGTATTTTTCGTACTAATTTAATTTTTGATAAATTTTTTTATGTTTAAATAAATCAATAACGTCGAAATTTTGTAAATATTACACACATAATCAATTGCAACAGCCAACGTTCATTTATACAAAATTTAATTTTGTTTCAGTATATGCTACTCTCAGCCCGTAATTTGTTCTTTCACGAAATTTCTATCTTAATGGGAAATGAGATAGACGCTTGTAAGCTGAAAACGGTTCCTTGCCCGGAAATTATGATTAATGCTCGTAATTGGAAAAGGTTCAATGAACATTATGTGATTTTTCCAGAATTTTTGTATGTGTAGTTACCTGGATAAAATTTTGAGAACTTTGGGCAAAATAATAAGTTTTCGAATTTTTCTTTCGTATTTTTCGTACTAATTTAATTTTTGATAAATTTTTTTATGTTTTAATAAATCAATTACGTCGAAATTTTGTAAATATTACACACATAATCAATTGCAACAGCCAACGTTCATTTATACAAAATTTAATTTTGTTTCAGTATATGCTACTCTCAGCCCGTAATTTGTTCTTTCACGATATTACTTTCTTAATGGGAAATGAGATAGACGCTTGTAAGCTGAAAACGGTTCCTTGCCCGGAAATTATGATTAATGCTCGTAATTGGAAAAGGTTCAATGAACATTATGTGATTTTTCCAGAATTTTTGTATGTGTAGTTACCTGGATAAAATTTTGAGCACTTTGGGCAAAATAATAAGTTTTCGAATTTTTCTTTCGTATTTTTCGTACTAATTTAATTTGTGATAAATTTTGTTATGTTTTAATAAATCAATTACTTCGAAATTTTGTAAATATTACACACATAATCAATTGCAACAGTCAACGTTCATTTATACAAAATTTAATTTTGTTTCAGTATATGCTACTCTCAGCCCGTAATTTGTTCTTTCACGATATTACTATCTTAATGGGAAATGAGATAGACGCTTGTAAGCTGAAAACGGTTCTTTGCCCGGAAATTATGATTAATGCTCGTAATTGAATAAGGTTCAATGAACATTATGTGATTTTTCCAGAATTTTTGTATGTGTAGTTACCTGGATAAAATTTTGAGCACTTTGGGCAAAATAATAAGTTTTCGAATTTTTCTTTCGTATTTTTCGTACTAATTTAATTTTTGATAAATTTTTTTATGTTTAAATAAATCAATAACGTCGAAATTTTGTAAATATTACACACATAATCAATTGCAACAGCCAACGTTCATTTATACAAAATTTAATTTTGTTTCAGTATATGCTACTCTCAGCCCGTAATTTGTTCTTTCACGAAATTTCTATCTTAATGGGAAATGAGATAGACGCTTGTAAGCTGAAAACGGTTCCTTGCCCGGAAATTATGATTAATGCTCGTAATTGGAAAAGGTTCAATGAACATTATGTGATTTTTCCAGAATTTTTGTATGTGTAGTTACCTGGATAAAATTTTGAGAACTTTGGGCAAAATAATAAGTTTTCGAATTTTTCTTTCGTATTTTTCGTACTAATTTAATTTTTGATAAATTTTTTTATGTTTTAATAAATCAATTACGTCGAAATTTTGTAAATATTACACACATAATCAATTGCAACAGCCAACGTTCATTTATACAAAATTTAATTTTGTTTCAGTATATGCTACTCTCAGCCCGTAATTTGTTCTTTCACGATATTACTTTCTTAATGGGAAATGAGATAGACGCTTGTAAGCTGAAAACGGTTCCTTGCCCGGAAATTATGATTAATGCTCGTAATTGGAAAAGGTTCAATGAACATTATGTGATTTTTCCAGAATTTTTGTATGTGTAGTTACCTGGATAAAATTTTGAGCACTTTGGGCAAAATAATAAGTTTTCGAATTTTTCTTTCGTATTTTTCGTACTAATTTAATTTGTGATAAATTTTGTTATGTTTTAATAAATCAATTACTTCGAAATTTTGTAAATATTACACACATAATCAATTGCAACAGTCAACGTTCATTTATACAAAATTTAATTTTGTTTCAGTATATGCTACTCTCAGCCCGTAATTTGTTCTTTCACGATATTACTATCTTAATGGGAAATGAGATAGACGCTTGTAAGCTGAAAACGGTTCTTTGCCCGGAAATTATGATTAATGCTCGTAATTGAATAAGGTTCAATGAACATTATGTGATTTTTCCAGAATTTTTGTATGTGTAGTTACCTGGATAAAATTTTGAGCACTTTGGGCAAAATAATAAGTTTTCGAATTTTTCTTTCGTATTTTTCGTACTAATTTAATTTTTGATAAATTTTTTTATGTTTAAATAAATCAATAACGTCGAAATTTTGTAAATATTACACACATAATCAATTGCAACAGCCAACGTTCATTTATACAAAATTTAATTTTGTTTCAGTATATGCTACTCTCAGCCCGTAATTTGTTCTTTCACGATATTACTATCTTAATGGGAAATGAGATAGACGCTTGTAAGCTGAAAACGGTTCCTTGCCCGGCAATTATGATTAATGCTCGTAATTGGAAAAGGTTCAATGAACATTATGTGATTTTTCCAGAATTTTTGTATGTGTAGTTACCTGGATAAAATTTTGAGAACTTTGGGCAAAATAATAAGTTTTCGAATTTTTCTTTCGTATTTTTCGTACTAATTTAATTTTTGATAAATTTTTTTATGTTTTAATAAATCAATTACTTCGAAATTTTGTAAATATTACACACATAATCAATTGCAACAGCCAACGTTCATTTATACAAAATTTAATTTTGTTTCAGTATATGCTACTCTCAGCCCGTAATTTGTTCTTTCACGATATTACTATCTTAATGGGAAATGAGATAGACGCTTGTAAGCTGAAAACGGTTCCTTGCCCGGAAATTATGATTAATGCTCGTAATTGGAAAAGGTTCAATGAACATTATGTGATTTTTCCAGAATTTTTGTATGTGTAGTTACCTGGATAAAATTTTGAGAACTTTGGGCAAAATAATAAGTTTTCGAATTTTTCTTTCGTATTTTTCGTACTAATTTAATTTGTGATAAATTTTTTTATGTTTTAATAAATCAATAACGTCGAAATTTGGGCAAAATAATAAGTTTTCGAATTTTTCTTTCGTATTTTTCGTACTAATTTAATTTGTGATAAATTTTTTTATGTTTAAATAAATCAATAACGTCGAAATTTTGTAAATATTACACACATAATCAATTGCAACAGCCAACGTTCATTTATACAAAATTTAATTTTGTTTCAGTATATGCTACTCTTAGCCCGTAATTTGTTCTTTCACGATATTACTATCTTAATGGGAAATGAGATAGACGCTTGTAAGCTGAAAACGGTTCCTTGCCCGGAAATTATGATTAATGCTCGTAATTGGAAAAGATTCAATGAACATTATGTGATTTTTCCAGAATTTTTGTATGTGTAGTTACCTGGATAAAATTTTGAGAACTTTGGGCAAAATAATAAGTTTTCGAATTTTTCTTTCGTATTTTTCGTACTAATTTAATTTGTGATAAATTTTTTTATGTTTTAATAAATCAATAACGTCGAAATTTTGTAAATATTACACACATAATCAATTGCAACAGTCAACGTTCATTTATACAAAATTTAATTTTGTTTCAGTATATGCTACTCTCAGCCCGTAATTTGTTCTTTCACGAAATTTCTATCTTAATGGGAAATGAGATAGACGCTTGTAAGCTGAAAACGGTTCCTTGCCCGGAAATTATGATTAATGCTCGTAATTGGAAAAGGTTCAATGAAGATTATGTGATTTTTCCAGAATTTTTGTATGTGTAGTTACCTGGATAAAATTTTGAGAACTTTGGGCAAAATAATAAGTTTTCGAATTTTTCTTTCGTATTTTTCGTACTAATTTAATTTGTGATAAATTTTTTTATGTTTTAATAAATCAATTACGTCGAAATTTTGTAAATATTACACACATAATCAATTGCAACTGTCAACTTTCATTTATACAAAATTTAATTTTGTTTCAGTATATGCTACTCTCAGCCCGTAATTTGTTCTTTCACGAAATTACTATCTTAATGGGAAATGAGATAGACGCTTGTAAGCTGAAAACGGTTTCTTGCCCGGAAATTATGATTAATGCTCGTAATTGGAAAAGGTTCAATGAACATTATGTGATTTTTCCAGAATTTTTGTATGTGTAGTTACCTGGATAAAATTTTAAGAACTTTGGGCAAAATAATAAGTTTTTCGTATTTTTCGTACTAATTTTATTTTTGATAAATTTTTTTATGTTTTAATAAACCAATTATGTCGAAATTTTGTAAATATTACACACATAATCAATTACACCAGTCAACGTTTATTTTTACAAAATTTAATTTTGTTTCAGTATATGCTACTCTCAGCCCGTAATTTGTTCTTTCACGAAATTACTATCTTAATGGGAAATGAGATAGACGCTTGTAAGCTGAAAACGGTTTCTTGCCCGGAAATTATGATTAATGCTCGTAATTGGAAAAGGTTCAATGAACATTATGTGATTTTTCCAGAATTTTTGTATGTGTAGTTACCTGGATAAAATTTATGTGATTTGAACATTATGTTATTTTTCCAGAATTTTTGTATGTGTAGTTACCTGGATAAAATTTTAAGAACTTTGGGCAAAATAATAAGTTTTTCGTATTTTTCGTACTAATTTTATTTTTGATAAATTTTTTTATGTTTTAATAAACCAATTATGTCGAAATTTTGTAAATATTACACACATAATCAATTACACCAGTCAACGTTTATTTTTACAAAATTTAATTTTGTTTCAGTATATGCTACTCTCAGCCCGTAATTTGTTCTTTCACGATATTACTATCTTAATGGAAAATGAGATAGACGCTTGTAAGCTGAAAACGGTTCCTTGCCCGGAAATTATGATTAATGCTCGTAATTGGAAAAGGTTCAATGAACATTATGTGATTTTTCCAGAATTTTTGTATGTGTAGTTACCTGGATAAAATTTTGAGAATTTGGGGAAAAATAATAAGTTTTCGTATTTTTCGTACTAATTTAATTTTTGATAAATTTTTTTATGTTTTAATAAACCAATTACGTCGAAATTTTGTAAATATTACACACACAATCAATTACAACAGCCAACGTTCATTTATACAAAATTTAATTTTGTTTCAGTATATGTACTCTCAACCTGCCGCTTGAATTTTTTAACTTCCCGATATGGGAAGTTATTGTGTTTGGGTCGATTTTCGAAATCGGAATTTTTTTGATATCTTTACGTTTCATGACCTCCTGAAGCTGTTAAGACTATTTTTAGCTGGCAGTCTGTATGTGTGTGTGTGTGTGTATGTATGTATGTGTATATCGCTGTGTGGAGAATTTTTGCCCAACGATTTCTCAACAACGGATGGGTCGATTTTAACGAAAATGGTCGCAATCGATGTATCTTGTCGTAACTTAGAGCCCAGTCCTTTTCTAGCGAAATTATATCGTTTGTTTTTTAGTGGTTTCCAAAAAACTGAAAATCATCTCTTGCAAATATCATGAGATTAATAAATAATGCTATCAAGGTCATGAAGCTTCCATATTGCTTGTCAGCATGTCAGACATTTATAATGATATTTGTATAAACAATTGCTATCTTAGTTTTTGAGATTTTTAACAAAATGTGAAAAAACTACGTGTTATTTTCTTTATGCAAACGAATGATATCTGGATGAAACTTTTGTATGTAAATGAGCTGCCACCGCATCCGGGTTTCCTTGAATATCAAAAACCTGAGTTATTTTCTAAATTTGACAAAAAGGTCAGAGGTTCGAGAGGAGATTGCCTGGTCAACTGTTTATTAACTTTCCGATATGAGAAGTTATTGTTTTTGGGTCGATTTTTGAAATCGAAATTTTTATAATATCTTTACGTTTCAAGACCACCTGAAGCTGTTAAGGCCTTTTTTTAGCTGGCAGTATGTAGTGTGTGTGGGCATGTGCGTGTGTATCATCGTATGTGGACAAACATTTGTCCAACGCTCTCTCCACAACGGATGATACGATTTCAACTTCAATGGTCACAATCGATATATCTTGGTGTAACCTACAGCCCAGTCTTTTTCTAATGAAATCAGTACATTTATCTTTTAGGGGTTTCCAAAAAACTGAATATCATCTCTTGCAAGTATTACTAGAATAAATAATGCTATCAAGATCATTTACCTCCCATTTTGTTTTTCATCATGTCAGCCATTTATAATGACATTTGTATAAACAATTGCTATCTTACTTTTTTGAGTTTTTTTAAGAAAATTTGAAAAATAGGCGTTATTTTCATTACTCAAACACATGAAAACGTGATGAAACTTTTGAATTAAAATGAGCCGCAAACGCATCCGGTTTTATTTGAATATGGAAAATGTGCTATTTTGAATCAGCTATTTTCAAAATATGGCAAAGGATTCGGGGAGGAAATCTGTGGTTCGTTGAACAACTGTTTTTTTAGACTTCTCAGTCTTGACATTTAATTTTGTTGAAACTTAGAGCATAAGGTTTTTGTAATGTTTATAGTCGTTTTGCAACTTGTTCGAAATTTCTTCTCTCAACCCCCTCTAAGGAACATCTGAAATAATTAGCTAACTGCTATAGTTTTCGTTCAATCTTTACAACATTGTCTATAACCGTGAATTTTTTCAATTTTTCGCTTCTGTAATGTTCGAAGATAAAGAGTGGGAGAGAAACAACTTTTTACCTTTTTATAAATAAGTCAGAAACCGTGTTTTCGAAAAATACAAAAAAATTATTTTGAACTACAAAAAAATCACCTTCCATATGACACCCCACTTGTCCAAGTCAAAAATATTTTTTTTTCAAAATTTCTACTCGCAACCCCCTCCAAAGAACAATTGAAATTATAACGACCAAAAAAATTTTTTCATTTTTTTATTGCCAAGTTCCTACAACCGTGAATTTTTTAAAATTTTTTATTTTGTAATGTTCGAAGATAAGTGGGGGGGGGACAAAACTAAAATTTCACTTTTTCTAAAATAAGTCCATTACTGTGCTTTCGAAAATAGAAAAAAAACTGTTTTAGACTAGAAAAAAAATAACCTTTCATATGATCCCCCCACTTGACATGACCAAAAATATTTTGTTTTCGTAATTTTTACTCTCAACCCCCTCCAATGAACATTTGAAATTATAACAACCAAGGATTGGATTTTTGGATTTTTTTTGGATTGGATTTTTTTTGATTTTTTTAAACCAAACTCGATTCCTTAAAACAAACTTTTGTTTTACTATCTCCTTATCAATGTCCATAAAATATTGATGAAAAATAATATTCAAAATTTTCTTGTTGTCAGTAGGCGTGGACAAATACATTGAATAACTGTAAAAAATTTCAAGTTGATAGCACTTATAGTTTTTGAGAAAATCGATTATGTAGAAATTCGGACGGACACCGAAGTCTCACCAATAGGGTACCGTTTTTACTTTTTCAAAGTACGAAACCCTAAAAATGGTGTTATTGTATGATAAAAATCGAAAAAAATCAAAAAAAGCAACGTTGACAAAGTAGACTTTAAGTAGACTCCACCGTTAGTTTTTTTAAATATATATGGTGCAATGAAAATCTTCTTTCCAGTGTAACCAAAAGATGAAAATATGACGATTAATTGCAAGTCTTAGAAAGAGAATTTCAATTTATTAAAGTTTTAAGAAAATATCTTTATGTTACCTATTTAACTTAACGGGAAGTTCTTGGCGTGGCCGCTATGGTCACACCCTACCCTACTAGTTAATATAAATCTGAACTGCTAAAAAGTTCCTAAATTGCATGGATACAAATTGATAGATATATCTCTAGATGTATAATCTATATCTATAGATATAGATATAGATTATACATCTGCTCATAGTGGATTGTCACAACACGTTGTAGAAACACAACATAGAATTGATTGGCAAGACTATAGAATTTGTTCTCGTGAAAATAATACTTTTAAACGTAAACTTTACGTAACGTAAACTTTACGTAACGTAAACTTTAATACGTAAACGTAAACTCAAAGATATTAAATGTTTTTTTATGTTATATATACACTTAATACTTTTTTCCTTGAAAATGGCTTTCAAACAGTATTGCCGAAACTAGTCGGAATAAAATATTTTAATTCATTTTAAATGAATATGTTTTTTATTTAAAATATAATTGAATATATATATTTGGATACATAAAATCAATCAAATCAAAACTATATCTACTAGATTAAAAAATTGATTGATTTTTTTATGGTAGAAAAAAGTAGTTTTGTATAGTAACATACATTTATTTTTATTTTTAATTGGCCTGTTGTGATTTTTTAACGATAATAGTATATTGTGTTACTTATGTTTACATTTTTGAATAGAAAACTAAGTGTGGTACTACTAATTTTGACGAATTTCGTATTTTTACTATATTTTCTTTGAGGTCATCAAATTCTTCCCAAAACTCAGATTTCTTGCAGTATGCAGTATAATGATTCCCATCATCCTTGTAATGCACTAAGGAATTAATTTCGTAGTTAATATTATTAATTTGTATAAGTTTTTGGATGTCATCCAGCGCTATAGGTTTTTGTTTTTCCGGATTGCGATATTCTGTATTTATTATAGCATATTCGTTAAAAACCGTAGATTTTGCAGGTAAGATCAATCCACAACATCGTTTTGGTGGTATCGAAACAAAACTCTTCTGCAATTCTCGAATGCCATGTTTTTCTAGCAAACAAGTATCTATCGCAATATACGGTCGCTTTTCTGTTGTGGATTTCATACAGGTTTCACAATAAAATTCTGATTCGCAAGAGGGATATCTCTTAAAAAAACAATCCGATATGAGGGTGATGTTACACTCGCAATTGCTTAACATACCGAAATCATGATTCAAATTTTTTTTAATATAAAAAAGGGCATCGTATCTTAATTGTTCTGCCAGTTGACTGTTCCCGTTATACAATGCATTTACCACATTTGAAATAGGACATGATTCTTTGAATAGATAGTTGAATTTTAATTTTAAATTTACAATGCACTGTAGAGCTGCATCAAAAGCACATGTGTTTTTATAAAAATCAGTTTTTATACAATTTCCATTAGATAAAAGCCATGTTTTTGTTTGACAATTCTTGCTTTTATCTAACAATTTGTAATCAGAGGCCGTCTTTATTTGAATTTTTAGTGCTGTTTCAGTTTTTTCTGTCCTAGATTTCTTGTTAAATTCTTTTAATTTGTTTAAACCGAAGTAAGCATGTTTTAAGGAACTGCTTGTAATATTTTTTTTGCGCCATATCTCAGTTTTATTCAAAGAATCCAACAAAGTGAGCTCTTTTTTTTTTAAATTTAAAGGTGAATTTTTCAAAGATCTTTTGGGAATTTCGGTTTTAAATCTTTCATAAATTAATTTATTACGTGTTTCTACTTCTTTTAAAAACCGAAGACACTTAGTAGGCATCTTTCCTAAATGTGATGCTTCACGACAACGTCTTTTGATAATACAAAAGTAATTTTCAATATGGCTATTACTAAGCCTGCCCTCATTATAAATTAGTTGTGACCACAATGGAACGTATGTCATGTATTTTTTTACGAATTTTTCAGCAAAACCGGGATTGTAAAAGTTATTAACAACCTGATGTTGTATGTTGGTTTCATCTATATAACACTCTGTATAAATTCTTAAAAAGTCTTGGTAAAAGGGGCTTTGCTCGTAAATAGTTTTATGGAAGAGTTCACCTTCTTCGTATATGTTTGCGGTGTAGTTTTCCTCCAAAGTTATGCTTTCAATGTCTATTGTATTTTTAATTATTTGATTGAAAGCTGAAACGGTCTGGTGAGATGTATATTTTGATTTTAATAGTAAAACAAAATGGTGGAAAATTTGTTTCATATTCTCATAATTACTACTTATGAAAAATGATGCCACTATTTCTTTAACATATTTTGATACGTTCGAGGATACCCTAAAATAATCATTAACATCATTCATTAAATTTTTAAGGAGATGTGAGCAACAAAGATGTATTTTTACATACTTGTTTAAATTTGCTAATTTTGCCGAAATGATAGATTTATGGCATAGTTTTAAATAATCTATAACAGTTAAATTATTGAAGCCTTCTAAAACGGCATTAATTTCAGCAAAACTAAAATCGGTAACAACTGTATCAAAAATAGGCCATTTATGAGTCTGATTTAAAACAAACCGTTTGAATGCTCTGAGCCAAGTTCCAATACTGTGACTACTGTGACTTGCACTCACAAAGTCGCTAATAGGAAAGGGATCACTTGGATCATGTGCATTTTTTTTTATTGCAATTATAAGAGCATAATACAAAACAGATGACATTTCTGGATTTGGTTGTCGTACAAGTCCGCCCGTGGCATCCATATATACGACAAGCTTTGCGTCCGAATTTTTAGCTGTTATCAATTTAATCATCTCGGTTTGTATTTTACTAAAACTAATAACATAGAATGGCCATTTAGACAACTGCTGTATATGTTGATCAGCAGTGCCTTTAGTCTTTTGTATTTCTATGTATATGTCTTCGATATCATCCATATGATTATCTTGACCCATTAGAGCTTCGGACTTAATTTTTCGTAAGACATCTACGGTAGGTAAATTCAACAGGGTTTTATTCTGCTTTACAAAATCCTTATCCTCATTTAAAAATAATTTTTCCGATAGCCGTTCAACCGATGATGTAAGCAAAGCTTCTTTTACTTTCTGCCGATAAAATCGACTAACCACACGAGATTTTATGTAAGGGTGAAATGTTTTGAGGGATGAAACGCTTATATTAAAACTATTACTAGTCTTTTGACCTTTATTTGTGATTTTGAATTTTCGACATTCTGTACCGTTTTTAAGATCTCTATGTCCACAATATGCACGAATACAAATTGAGTTTTTGTTAACTTGGCTGTCTTTAACACATATTAGGCAACCAGTCATTTTGGAGAGTAGTTCAGAGAAAACGGAAGAATATTTAAATTTATCAAATTTACGAGTTTGCATATTGAAAATCTCAGCCCATATTTTGGTTGGTATTACTAAAACTTTATTCAAGCATGCATATTCCAAATCTGAACACGGTTTATTCAAAGGAGAAACTATAATAGCATCTTCAGTATCCACTATCAAATCACGTTCTATAATTTGATTGTCGAAAATAGAATTATCAATTTCAATAATATCACAGTTTTGTTCAAGCATTATTGAATCGATCATAATTCTATTTTCACATATATCATCCGTTTGCATGTCATTCGAAGTATTAAATAAATTATCGCTGTTAATATCCAAAATATAACCTTTATTTGATAATGTAAGAGCTTTACAAGCGTCTTCTCTTATTTTTGATGCTTCAAGGAGATTAGAAACAAAGCATTTGTTTCGACGAATTAAATCTCTTAATCTCAACCGCATTCGCTCATTGCATTTAATGGACAAATTTGCACAAATAATTGCTGCAAGCGGAGCATTCATAAAATTAAGAGATAAAATATCGTCATGCTTCACATTGTCTAAAATAGTTATTCGTACAATGTCCAAATTTTCTTCGGGGAAATCGGAATATTTAAAAGGCATGGTTTTTAATTCGATCAATGTATAAATTACGATCTGTTGTAATTAAAGTAACAAAAGGACAGTAAAAATTAGTTAATACAGAATTATTGTAGGCCAAATTAAATTCAATTTCACGTAAAAAGCAAATAGTAAATATAAAATCGTAAAAATCTAAGTTTGAGTTTTGAAAAAAACTGTTTTACTAACTCAGTATTCTTAAGAACAATAAAACGCTAAACCACAGAAAATATACACGTATTAACCTTTGAAAGTTTAAAATTGTATAAAAATAAACCGCTGATACAAATTTATTTTTATTTTTATTCCTAGATCAGACAAAACGCATAAGCACATACAAAAATTCTTTCCTTTTTAAATTATCAATACATATCCAACAATCCACATAAAATCAATTTAGTTCATAAAAGTTCACACATATACATGTTTCTTAAGTGTGGCGAAAATGCAAATACAACGGACAAGATAATATATATTACATATAATCCATGTCAATAATATAAAATTCAATTTATGTCATGTGTATGTAGTTTAAATATACGAAGGTATGCGTTTAGTGTTGATAGAAAAGCGATAAAGAGGAATGATTTTTTTGTGATGTATAGATGAAAAACAAAAACAATTTTTCAACATACTACTTGGGCCCTATTCTCAAACACAAAAATTAATTTGGACAATATTGTGAAGATGCGTAACTTTAAACAGTAGGGCTATTATTTTGAAAACGTACATCGAAAAAAAAAACAACTATTTTTTAAAAATCTGAAATTTTGATATTTTGTTGGTATTGACGAAAGGAAAAAAGTTATTTCTGCTTTTATTTTTTGTGTACTCTGAATCGGAGTTATGCGCGGTTGAATTTTTGAGGCTTTTTCACGTAGTTTTGGTAATGGTGTCAATGTTTTGTGAATAGGTGCCACAAATTTCATCCGACTTAAGTATATTTTTGCAAGTAAAAAGGAAAATAATTGAATAATTGAAATAAGTAAGTTTAAAATTAATAACTTTTATCTTTAAGGCTAGGCGGCGCGTAAAACCTTGGTTTACTTCAAAGCTCATATCTCAAAAAGTCGCTTTGTTGGTTTATTAAATTGGTTTATTAAAACATAAAAAAATTTATCAAAAATTAAATTAGTACGAAAAATACGAAAACTTATTATTTTTTCCAAAGTTCTCAAATTTTTATCCAGGTAACTACACATACAAAAATTCTGGAAAAATCATAGAATGTTCATTGAACCTTTTCCAATTACGAGCATTAATCATAGTTTCCGGGCAAGGAACCGTTTTCAGCTTACAAGCGTCTATCTCATTTCCCATTAAGATATAGTAATATCGTGAAAGAACAAATTACGGGCTGAGAGTAGCATATACTGAAACAAAATTAAATTTTATAAAAATGAACGTTGGCTGTTGTAATTGATTATGTGTGTAATATTTACAAAATTTCGAGGTAATTTATTTATTAAAACATAAAAAAATGTATCAAAAATTAAATTGGTACGAAAAATACGAAAACTTATTATTTTTCCCAAAGTTCTCAAAATTTTATCCAGGTAACTACACATACAAAAATTCTGGAAAAATCACATAATGTTCATTGAACCTTTTCCAATTACGAGCATTAATCATAGTTTCCGGGCAAGGAACCGCTTTCACCTTACAAGCGTCTATCTCATTTCCCATTAAGATAGTAATATCGTGAAAGAACAAATTACGGGCTGAGAGTAGCATATACTGAAACAAAATTAAATTTTGTATAAATGAACGATGGCTGTTGTAATTGATTATGTGTGTAATATTTACAAAATTTCGACGTAATTGGTTTATTAAAACATAAAAAAATTTATCAAAAATTAAATTGGTACGAAAAATACGAAAACTTAGTATTTTTCCCAAAGTTCTCAAAATTTTATCCAGGTAACTACACATACAAAAATTCTGGAAAAATCATATAATGTTCATTGAACCTTTTCCAATTACGAGCATTAATCATAGTTTCCGGGCAAGGAACCGCTTTCACCTTACAAGCGTCTATCTCATTTCCCATTAAGATAGTAATATCGTGAAAGAACAAATTACGGGCTGAGAGTAGCATATACGGAAACAAAATTAAATTTTGTAAAAATGAACGTTGGCTGTTGTAATTGATTATGTGTGTAATATTTACAAAATTTCGACGTAATTTATTTATTAAAAAATAAAAAAAATTATCAAAAATTAAATTGGTACGAAAAATACGAAAACTTAGTATTTTTCCCAAAGTTCTCAAAATTTTATCCAGGTAACTACACATACAAAAATTCTGGAAAAATCATATAATGTTCATTGAACCTTTTCCAATTACGACCATTAATCATAGTTTCCGGGCAAGGAACCGTTTTCACCTTACAAGCGTCTATCTCATTTCCCATTAAGATAGTAATATCGTGAAAGAACAAATTACGGGCTGAGAGTAGCATATACTGAAACAAAATTAAATTTTGTAAAACTAAACGTTGGCTGTTTTAATTGATTTTGTGTGTAATATTTACAAAGTTTCGACATAATTGGTTTATTAAAACATAAAAAAATGTATCAAAAATTAAATTAGTACGAAAAATACGAAAACTTATTATTTTGCCCAAAGTTCTCAAAATTTTATCCAGGTAACTACACATACAAAAATTCTGGAAAAATCACATAATGTTCATTGAACCTTTTCCAATTACGAGCATTAATCATAATTTCCGGGCAAGGAACCGTTTTCAGCTTACAAGCGTCTATCTCATTTTCCATTAAGATAGTAATATCGTGAAAGAAAAAATTACGGGCTGAGAGTAGCATATACTGAAACAAAATTAAATTTGTAAAAATGAACGTTGGCTGTTGTAATTGATTATGTGTGTAATATTTACAAAGTTTCGACATAATTGGTTTATTAAAACATAAAAAAATGTATCAAAAATTAAATTAGTACGAAAAATACGAAAACTTATTATTTTGCCCAAAGTTCTCAAAATTTTATCCAGGTAACTACACATACAAAAATTCTGGAAAAATCACATAATGTTCATTGAACCTTTTCCAATTAAGATCATTAATCATAATTTCCATGCAAGAAACCGTTTTCAGCTAACAAGCGTCTATCTCATTTTCTATTAAGATAGTAATATCGTGAAAGAACAAATTACGGGCTGAGAGTAGCATATACTGAAACAAAATTAAATTTTGTAAAAATGAACGTTGGCTGTTGTAATTGATTATGCGTGTAATATTTACAAAATTTCGACATAATTGATTTATTAAAACATAAAAAAATGTATCAAAAATCAAATTAGTACGAAAAATACGAAAACTTATTATTTTGCCCAAAGTTCTCAAAATTTTATCCAGGTAACTGCACGTACAAAAATTCTGGAAAAATCACATAATGTTCATTGAACCTTTTCCAATTACGAGCATTAATCATAGTTTCCGGGCAAGGAACCGTTTTCAGCTTACAAGCGTCTATCTCATTTCCCATTAAGATAGTAATATCGTGAAAGAACAAATTACGGGCTGAGAGTAGCATATACGGAAACAAAATTAAATTTTGTAAAAATGAACGTTGGCTGTTGTAATTGATTATGTGTGTAATATTAACAAAATTTCGACGTAATTGGTTTATTAAAACATGAAAAAATTTATCAAAAATTAAATTAGTACGAAAAATACGAAAACTTATTACTTTGCCCAAAGTTCTCAAAATTTTATCCAGGTAACTAACTACACATACAAAAATTCTGGAAAAATCACATAATGTTCATTGAACCTTTTCCAATTAAGATCATTAATCATAATTTCCGGGCAAGGAACCGTTTTCAGCTTACAAGCGTCTATCTCATTTTCCATTCAGATAGTAATATCGTGAAAGAACAAATTACGGGCTGAGAGTAGCATATACTGAAACAAAATTAAATTTTGTAAAACTGAACGTTGGCTGTTTTAATTGATTTTGTGTGTAATATTTACAAAGTTTCGACATAATTGGTTTATTAAAACATAAAAAAATGTATCAAAAATTAAATTAGTACGAAAAATACGAAAACTTATTATTTTGCCCAAAGTTCTCAAAATTTTATCCAGGTAACTACACATACAAAAATTCTGGAAAAATCACATAATGTTCATTGAACCTTTTCCAATTAAGATCATTAATCATAATTTCCGGGCAAGGAACCGTTTTCAGCTAACAAGCGTCTATCTCATTTTCCATTAAGATAGTAATATCGTGAAAGAACAAATTACGGGCTGAGAGTAGCATATACTGAAACAAAATTAAATTTTGTATAAATGAACGTTGGCTGTTGTAATTGATTATGTGTATAATATTTACAAAACTTCGACGTAATTGGTTTATTAAAACATAAAGAAATTTGCGTAGAATTCTACACGAATTCTAGTTGGGCTTTTACAAAAAACAAAATTTCACAAAATTTTACAAAAAACTAGCGTGACAGTCAATTTTCTAGGCTGAGAGTTGATATTTTTGTATGACAGTAGAAAGTGTCACGACATAAATGTTTAGTGTTGCCATTGCATTTTTACGGGATGAAAAACGGGCTAACTTCACATACATCTAACGGCACACAATAAAAACTTGTCATTATAGCTGTAACAACATATTAGCGATATTTTTATATTGTTTCTTCTTATTGAGAGTATGGTGTTTTTTTCTTCGGAAAACAACAAATGGTGTATGTCTCTACATATATTTTTAAAAAAATATAACATATATCACTATTTCTCCTGTAATTAATCTTCAAATTCTCACAATTATTTATTTGTTTATTATTTTCCACTAATCTCTTTGAAATACACCGCCAAACTGATTACATTTTGTAGCAAAATTTGTTTGTTAATTATTACTTAAATTCTAGCTTCTATACGAGGGGTTGGTAAAAAAACTGGCCGATATTCAGCCATTGTAACGGCTTTCAACTGGAATATTGGCATTGTGAAATAATAAATGGAAATATCACGCCAAATAATTGTGGTTATTAATCAGAAATCCCTCATTCACAACACGAACTTAACGAAAAATTTTGTACTTTTATCCTGAGCCATTGTGGTAAGAGCGTTGCCGAACCTTCTACTATGAGGAAAAAACCATGCTTTCAAATGAAGCAAAAAATTTTCCAAATACCAAATAGTCTTAACCATTCCAAACCCCATTTGTCAGCGCTATCAATCCAACTCTAGAATACCCATTTTGAAATACTTTTTACAGACCACTGTTACCTTCTCTTCTTACAACTCTCTTTATCAAAAAAACATATTCTTAAAAGCTACATATGAACGGAGTGAAAGTTTCTTCTTTCCATCTCTTTTTCTTTTAACAATGACAGAATCCGTTGGCTACTAAATAAACCTAAAAGAAGAAATACTATTTTAAGGAAGCAAAGAATTTGAATTTATTACAAAAAACTCAAAAATTAATTTTATTAGCGCAATTCTTAAGGGAGCAACAAGACGAGTACCATCACAAAAATGAGCTCAGAGATCAAAAAAGTAATCTAAAACAGGCTCTGTTGTGAATTGATCTATTGGCTTTTGAAACTCTTCTAAGCTCTAAAAATTCTAGTAACTAATCCAATAAAACTGATGTAATAACTTAAACCACTTTCTGGCTGGAAAGTATCGTAACCCCTCAAAGCTGAACATTCTTTGGTTAAAACCATTTTTATAACCATACACTGAAAAAAACATGTCCTATTTCTAATCGAAATGCAATTGTCTCAACCTCACCGTGCGGTCACATATGGCGAATCAAACTACGAAATCACTTCAACAACTCTACAATTATAAATCGATGAAGTTGAGACAATCACACGAAATATTTATGTAAAAATAAAATATAGTTCAATTAATCTCAAATACTTAAACTTTAAAATGAAAAATTCATGATTTAAGGCCAAAGAAAATTTTTTTCAGGGAAATAGTTATTACCTTTATTTATTCAACTACTGTTTTATTGGATATAACACTTTATATTTAAATAAACCTCATTCTGTTGTTAGAAAAATGTTATCGTGTAGTTTTCCCAATCACAGTGAAATTTTTTGCAAATAATTTTTCTTTGCATGAATAATCAACTGCCAACTTCGAGATGAGGTTGTCATGAACTTCAATTTTTTTTTCAGTGTACGTTGACATGTCTTATAAACCTGAACAATGGTCGGAAATTCAATTTTCTTACCAAAGGCAGAACAAGGTTGTCACTGTCACCCTAAGAATCTTAGATGTCTATAGTCATTACGAATAGTATTCTTTGGTATTTTTTGTATTAAATTTCTAGATATTACGATGTGTGAATTCATAGGATGAGAGAATATTTCGTCAACATCTAAGTCAACATTCTAATCAACATCCTAAGTCACGAGTGTAAAGTCATTATTGATTGTTGCCAATCAATGCGAAACTTAATATCTGACGTAAAGTCAATATGTTGTTATATTTTTGGTTAGGAAATATAGACAACATTAGGGGAATTTTTAATTTCGGATTGGTTTTTGTGAACAATTAAGCTTAAGTACATATTGGAAATCACTTGAATTTTGCAATCCGAAATAATTTTTCATTTTCTCTAAAATTCCTTTAGAAAAAATTTTGTTGTGTTTCGTGTCAGAATTCGAACTACACTCATCAGAGACACATCGTTCAAATTCCGTGTGTCTTATACAACTTAGCCAAAGCGGCGATGACGAAACATATTTTAATTTTGATGTTCAGATAATTTCTAAATTGAAACTTCATCATTTTTCATATTTACTTAAGTTGAATTTTTCATCTATGATTACATATTGAAAATTGTATTTCTTTGGTATTTTTTGTATTAAATTTCTAGATATTACGATGTGTGAATTCATAGGATGAGAGAATATTTCGTCAACATCTAAGTCAACATTCTAATCAACATCCTAAGTCACGAGTGTAAAGTCATTATTGATTGTTGCCAATCAATGCGAAACTTAATATCTGACGTAAAGTCAATATGTTGTTATATTTTTGGTTAGGAAATATAGACAACATTAGGGGAATTTTTAATTTCGGATTGGTTTTTGTGAACAATTAAGCTAAAGTACATATTGGAAATCACTTGAATTTTGCAATCCGAAATAATTTTTCATTTTCTCTAAAATTCCTTTAGAAAAAATTTTGTTGTGTTTCGTGTCAGAATTCGAACTACACTCATCAGAGACACATCGTTCAAATTCCGTGTGTCTTATACAACTTAGCCAAAGCGGCGATGACGAAACATATTTTAATTTTGATGTTCAGATAATTTCTAAATTGAAACTTCATCATTTTTCATATTTGCTTAAGTTGAATTTTTCATCTATGATTACATATTGAAAATTGTATTTCTTTGGTATTTTTTGTATTAAATTTCTAGATATTACGATGTGTGAATTCATAGGATGAGAGAATATTTCGTCAACATCTAAGTCAACATTCTAATCAACATCCTAAGTCACGAGTGTAAAGTCATTATTGATTGTTGCCAATCAATGCGAAACTTAATATCTGACGTAAAGTCAATATGTTGTTATATTTTTGGTTAGGAAATATAGACAACATTAGGGGAATTTTTAATTTCGGATTGGTTTTTGTGAACAATTAAGCTTAAGTACATATTGGAAATCACTTGAATTTTGCAATCCGAAATAATTTTTCATTTTCTCTAAAATTCCTTTAGAAAAATTTTTGTTGTGTTTCGTGTCAGAATTCGAACTACACTCATCAGAGACACATCGTTCAAATTCCGTGTGTCTTATACAACTTAGCCAAAGCGGCGATGACGAAACATATTTTAATTTTGATGTTCAGATAATTTCTAAATTGAAACTTCATCATTTTTCATATTTACTTAAGTTGAATTTTTCATCTATGATTACATATTGAAAATTGTATTTCTTTGGTATTTTTTGTATTAAATTTCTAGATATTACGATGTGTGAATTCATAGGATGAGAGAATATTTCGTCAACATCTAAGTCAACATTCTAATCAACATCCTATGTCACGAGTGTAAAGTCATTATTGATTGTTGCCAATCAATGCGAAACTTAATATCTGACGTAAAGTCAATATGTTGTTATATTTTTGGTTAGGAAATATAAACAACATTAGGGGAATTTTTAATTTCGGATTGGTTTTTGTGAACAATTAAGCTTAAGTACATGTTGGAAATCACTTGAATTTTGCAATCCGAAATAATTTTTCATTTTCTCTAAAATTCCTTTAGAAAAAATTTTGTTGTGTTTCGTGTCAGAATTCGAACTACACTCATCAGAGACACATCGTTCAAATTCCGTGTGTCTTATACAACTTAGCCAAAGCGGCGATGACGAAACATATTTTAATTTTGATGTTCAGATAATTTCTAAATTGAAACTTCATCATTTTTCATATTTACTTAAGTTGAATTTTTCATCTATGATTACATATTGAAAATTGTATTTCTTTGGTAGGGTATTTCTTAGGATGTTGATTAGAATGTTGACTTAGATGTTGACGAAATATTCTCTCATCCTATGAATTCACACATCGTAATATCTAGAAATTTAATACAAAAAATACCAAAGAAATACAATTTTCAATATGTAATCATAGATGAAAAATTCAACTTAAGTAAATATGAAAAATGATGAAGTTTCAATTTAGAAATTATCTGAACATCAAAATTAAAATATGTTTCGTCATCGCCGCTTTGGCTAAGTTGTATAAGACACACGGAATTTGAACGATGTGTCTCTGATGAGTGTAGTTCGAATTCTGACACGAAACACAACAAAATTTTTTCTAAAGGAATTTTAGAGAAAATGAAAAATTATTTCGGATTGCAAAATTCAAGTGATTTCCAATATGTACTTAAGCTTAATTGTTCACAAAAACCAATCCGAAATTAAAAATTCCCCTAATGTTGTCTATATTTCCTAACCAAAAATATAACAACATATTGACTTTACGTCAGATATTAAGTTTCGCATTGATTGGCAACAATCAATAATGACTTTACACTCGTGACTTAGGATGTTGATTAGAATGTTGACTTAGATGTTGACGAAATATTCTCTCATCCTATGAATTCACACATCGTAATATCTAGAAATTTAATACAAAAAATACCAAAGAAATACAATTTTCAATATGTAATCATAGATGAAAAATTCAACTTAAGTAAATATGAAAAATGATGAAGTTTCAATTTAGAAATTATCTGAACATCAAAATTAAAATATGTTTCGTCATCGCCGCTTTGGCTAAGTTGTATAAGACACACGGAATTTGAACGATGTGTCTCTGATGAGTGTAGTTCGAATTCTGACACGAAACACAACAAAATTTTTTCTAAAGGAATTTTAGAGAAAATGAAAAATTATTTCGGATTGCAAAATTCAAGTGATTTCCAATATGTACTTAAGCTTAATTGTTCACAAAAACCAATCCGAAATTAAAAATTCCCCTAATGTTGTCTATATTTCCTAACCAAAAATATAACAACATATTGACTTTACGTCAGATATTAAGTTTCGCATTGATTGGCAACAATCAATAATGACTTTACACTCGTGACTTAGGATGTTGATTAGAATGTTGACTTAGATGTTGACGAAATATTCTCTCATCCTATGAATTCACACATCGTAATATCTAGAAATTTAATACAAAAAATACCAAAGAAATACAATTTTCAATATGTAATCATAGATGAAAAATTCAACTTAAGTAAATATGAAAAATGATGAAGTTTCAATTTAGAAATTATCTGAACATCAAAATTAAAATATGTTTCGTCATCGCCGCTTTGGCTAAGTTGTATAAGACACACGGAATTTGAACGATGTGTCTCTGATGAGTGTAGTTCGAATTCTGACACGAAACACAACAAAATTTTTTCTAAAGGAATTTTAGAGAAAATGAAAAATTATTTCGGATTGCAAAATTCAAGTGATTTCCAATATGTACTTAAGCTTAATTGTTCACAAAAACCAATCCGAAATTAAAAATTCCCCTAATGTTGTCTATATTTCCTAACCAAAAATATAACAACATATTGACTTTACGTCAGATATTAAGTTTCGCATTGATTGGCAACAATCAATAATGACTTTACACTCGTGACTTAGGATGTTGATTAGAATGTTGACTTAGATGTTGACGAAATATTCTCTCATCCTATGAATTCACACATCGTAATATCTAGAAATTTAATACAAAAAATACCAAAGAAATACAATTTTCAATATGTAATCATAGATGAAAAATTCAACTTAAGTAAATATGAAAAATGATGAAGTTTCAATTTAGAAATTATCTGAACATCAAAATTAAAATATGTTTCGTCATCGCCGCTTTGGCTAAGTTGTATAAGACACACGGAATTTGAACGATGTGTCTCTGATGAGTGTAGTTCGAATTCTGACACGAAACACAACAAAATTTTTTCTAAAGGCATTTTAGAGAAAATGAAAAATTATTTCGGATTGCAAAATTCAAGTGATTTCTAATATGTACTTAAGCTTAATTGTTCACAAAAACCAATCCGAAATTAAAAATTCCCCTAATGTTGTCTATATTTCCTAACCAAAAATATAACAACATATTGACTTTACGTCAGATATTAAGTTTCGCATTGATTGGCAACAATCAATAATGACTTTACACTCGTGAATTAGGATGTTGATTAGAATGTTGACTTAGATGTTGACGAAATATTCTCTCATCCTATGAATTCACACATCGTAATATCTAGAAATTTAATACAAAAAATACCAAAGAAATACAATTTTCAATATGTAATCATAGATGAAAAATTCAACTTAAGTAAATATGAAAAATGATGAAGTTTCAATTTAGAAATTATCTGAACATCAAAATTAAAATATGTTTCGTCATCGCCGCTTTGGCTATGTTGTATAAGACACACGGAATTTGAACGATGTGTCTCTGATGAGTGTAGTTCGAATTCTGACACGAAACACAACAAAATTTTTTCTAAAGGAATTTTAGAGAAAATGAAAAATTATTTCGGATTGCAAAATTCAAGTGATTTCCAATATGTACTTAAGCTTAATTGTTCACAAAAACCAATCCGAAATTACGAATAGTCTTTAATTTTAACTATAAACTTAGAGAGTAAACATACAAAACATTTGTCAGCCGTGGCACACCTGAAGATAAGAGAATTTCGGCCTTCGTTTATGTGAAACTTGAAAATTAATAGCTTAGTCAACGGATTGGAGATTGTGCGTTCCGAAAAACAGGCTTTGAAGATGTTAGTGCCATTTTTGTATTGGGTAGCTTCCAATAATGTTAAAAATGAAAATCCCATCAAAATCATTAGTCTGGACCATTAAATGTGACTTGAAAATAATTTTTTCCAAAAAGAACTAATCTATTCATCATCAAAAGTTTGATATCTAACAATGATATAATCAGCCTCCTAAAGGTGGTCTGGTAATTGCTGTGCTAGCAAGTTCTAAAACTAGAACATAAAAATGCACTACATAGTACATATGGTCTATTGGTTTACATTTGTGGAATCAGCCCAACTTTGATGAATGGTTTGAACATCTGGTGGGTAGAATTTCTTAAGAATGGTTTGCTTGTTTGCCTGGGGTGTGCTGGATGGTATCTTTTTCTGCCTTGAGATAACCTAGGTTAACAAATACTATCTAATACGACTGTTTGACGGAATCACGTCGCCACGATCCGTTACAAACATGGACTCAACCACATAAACATTAACTACATCCCTGTCAGACTTCGTTTAGAAAGAGTTTTAGAGCTCTCATATACTACATGCAAGGTTGAAAGGTGCTAAATTTGACTGCAGACAATGTGGAACCAAACCATATGGCCTTCAGAAATGGTTTTTAAAAAATCTTCAAACCTTCTAAGCTTACAGGGATCCCTAGGAATATCAAAGCTTGGAATAGAAGGAGGTTAAATTGTCTATTTTCACGGATGGTTTTAAGCTCGTGGGTAGGGTGAACAGAGAATTTAGAACAGTTATTGGAATTCCAGACGATATAGTCCTTTGATTCGGCTTAAACATAATATAATTTCAACTCAAAATACCAGCATTTATATAAAAAGCCAAACTGCATTGAAATCCCTTGGAACGTATGCACAGGTTTAATATTCAAACTAAATAGATGCTGGCTTATAATCACGTCAGAAGTATCTGTGCAGTGGAGCCATTTGCTACTCAAGGGGCTAAACTAAAGCTTAAATTAGACAAAGAAATTTTAAACTGATCGTTTGCACAACTAACCACCTGTAATAAATATCATTGACAAAAGTAATTATTGATCACTGGATCCATGAAGAGCAAGTTAAAAGGCATGGTGTTCAATGAGTTTTGCAGAAGCTGTAAGGACAAGAAGAAGGAGAAAACAGTGGTTATCTACTGTGTGTGTTCAGCCATGGTTCGTCTAAAATACCGTATTTTTTGTGTATAATACAGAGTATTATACATTGTATAATACAAAATAAAATACCAGCTATTCTGTACAGAAGTGCAATAGTCGACATACAGTGTTAGTAGTATAACAACCAAAAACTACTTCCATCACCATTTTCAATCAGAACCAATTCCTTTTCTTCTAAATATCTGCTCCGGCATTTGGATTTCTTATGGTTATCTTTATTTATATCCCTTAAACGAATAATAATAAGATCTATTTATTCATTTGAATCTGATTCTGATTGGTTTCTATATTAATCACTTTCGCGCCGAGCTATTATATTTATGTTTTTATTTAAATTGAAGCCTTATCATTTTCCATCGGTTAACTGTTGAAGATTTATCATGATGTTTCACATCAACAAGTTTACGCCTCGTTAATTTGTAAGACAATAATACTTCTTGCAGTATGTGTTAGGTTACAGATTGAAAAAGATTTTCTGTTACAGTGGAATGTGTGGAGCGATGCAACATTTCGAAGATCCCCAAACTCTTTGCTACTAAGTTACACAATCAATAGAGTTGCCATCGGTTTCAGAATGTGAGTTTTTGGATTGCGGTGTTTTAGTTAATCAATTTGAAGGTGTAGAAAGAGGACAACTCAAAGATATAAAATTGAATGACAGAGTCCATGGCTCATAATTTTGATTTGCTGCATAAAAAAAATTCCCTGTAACGGCGAATAGGAATGATTCAGCATTCGATGTTTGAAATGTATGTTCTATTGATATTACATCAATTTTGTTGCCATAGAAATTTGCGAATCATTAAGAATGCGTTTTTAATTGTGAAAAGAAGCAATAATTAAATTAATCAAGAACCAGTAGTATATATATTTGCGCAGTTCTAAATTTTTTAAGTAATCCACGCAAAATCTCAACAAAATGGCAGAATACTAATTCGCGCGCCTCAACAATAGAAAACATTTTTATAATAAAATACGTTGTATTTTACTACATTGTCTACTACGTGAACAATATGGTATTTTACGTATAATACCGCGTATTATACAATAGTATTAAACACTTTTACATAACTAATTAGGATCAATGATCTTGGTAAGATCATTTTTATGATTGTTTATTCTTTTGTATAAATATTGGCTGGTTTACCTACAAAGCTTTGGTCGCAGTTTTCATGAAAACCACGTCTACCTTAGAATGGAATTTTATATACAGGATTTGTCATCATTAATCTGGGTGTAGGATCTTTGACTCTGGATAAAATATTGTGCAGTCGTTTCTTGTTATTAAAAGCAAGTTGTATGTTGGGACATATCTCATTTGTGACCTTTTTTATGTTTTCAAAAACAGATTTCATATACGTCATACTCTTATATGTTGCTTCAAACCATATCTTAAACTTTTATCCACAACACCCAATTCCTTAAAATTTAAATACCGCTTAAAATTTCATCACTAGAATACTCACACTCAGCGATCCCAAATATAATGAAGAACAACCTACAGAACAATTACCCATATAAAAATAATCGAAAATTAATAGAAACCGGACTTAATAAGGTAAAACAACCACTGTTCCACCCGCACACACAAGCATGAATGGCGTGCAAAAAACTTATGAAAGTATGACGTTTTTGAAAACATAAAAAAGGTCACAAACTAGATATGTCCCATTCAACATACAACTTGCATTTTTAACTAATGTTTTAACTAATAGTATAAGTTTTATTATAAAAGATTTTTTTATTATTAATTTGTAAGAAGAATTTCATAAATGTTTGTTTAATATTTTGTTCATCTTGAGTATTATAATAACTATTACAAAAAATTAGATTACCACTACCCAGCTAGCACAAATTTGTAGCAATAGAGCTAATGTTAAAAATAAAAGATTCGCAAGATTAGATATCTAACGCAACTGTAGCTCCATTGCGACAGAAAAAGCAGAATTTACGGTATATTTTGATACAACTTTAGTCGCAATTAGGCAATAAATGAGTTATATCTATGTTTAAAATGTGCTGTTGTAACAAACTGAAGTTGCACGCAACAAGATGAAACAACGAATATTTTGGTTTATTTCAGTTGTATATTGTAATGTTTTAAAAATCTTTTTTAAAAATTATTCCTTTACATAATTTTTATAGAAATAATTTATAAGTTTTATAAGTTATAAAAGTTAGACATTACTCAATAAGTAATTTGAAAACGAAAAATTTCATGATTATTAGACCAAAATTATATAACGGATGCCATTTTGTCGATGAGTGTGGTTGTTTTACCTCTGGAAAATTTACGCGCCACCCAAAAATTGAAAATAATTGGAAAATTGGAAAACTTTCGAATTTTTATTACAACCATAAAATCCACAAATACATATCTAAATACATTTTGTAACGCTCCTAGAGTCATATTGAACCGTAAATTGTTAGAGGAAATAAATAATATTATAGAAAATCGTATTAGACTTCTCTCAAATAAAACCGCATGGTGTAGGAAATACATAGAACAATGAAAAATATGGCGAACATACAGCTTCAAGACAGATTGCTTCCGAAGTTCTTGAACCTAAATAAAAACCTCATTGCAGCGTCCTTGTTACTAATTGGCTATCTAAAATTATAGTACTCGATCCGTTTTCTTTTTCTGTCATTGCAACTGTATAACAACCTCATTGTAGCGTCCTTGTTTTTCCTGTCATTGAAACTAAATAAAAACCTCGCTGCAACATAGTTGTAACAGTAATTTGAGGAAAATATGTTAGTCACATCAAGGTTGCTAGCTCGTTACTGGATTTGTGACAACTACAATAAAATAACATTTTTAAGATGCGCTACAAAAATAAAAGTTTTATTAACGTTAATTTAACTTAAACATAACTTCTGCCTTTGCAACTTTTATGAAACTTTTTAACAACAAGTATATTTTTCCGTAACAAAATAATAACAGGATTGTAACTGAGCCGAATGATTTATTGCCAATCGTTAGGTCGAAACTGTAATATAACCCATATGTGACTAAATTTATTTCAAAAAACTGAATTGCAACCGAATTGTAACTTATTTATGTTACAAATCAAAATCTGTGCTAGCTGGGTATAGATGAAAAACGTGATTTACGCAGGTGAAAAAGTCGAGATTTGAATTTGACCGTTTTTTATCTTTCTGAAACTTGGCATGTAAGTAGTATGGACAAAATAAAAAATACAACTTATTTTAACATTTTGTTTTTAAAGTGCATAGTATGAGCATAGGAGGCATCCCAATATGCAAAAAAAAAATGAAAGTTCTGCCAATCCGATGTAACTTTGAAATTAGATTGCTCAAGAACGACTGTATCGATTTCATCATTCTTTTTTTGTTTGATAGATGTTTTAAAAACTATTAATGAATTGTTTTTGTAATTAATTTTTAAATAAAAAAGATTAAAAAAACTTTTATAAAGAAGGCGCTAGGGTCGAAGATCAATTGGAATTTAATTAATTTTTTTCCTGAAAATAGTTCTATTTTTACTTTAAAATATATCAAATTTACAAGGAATCGTTAATTTTTGTTCTTGAGATATTTAATTTTAAAGATTTTTTGTCCAACTAAAATTCAAATTTTTCATCATTTTTTCGAACTTCTGTGGTTAAAATTTTTTGATGATAAAAATTGATCGAAAAAATAATGAACAATTAGAATTTTAGACGGACTAAAAATTTGTAAAATTATCTCAAGAACACGAATTAACGCCTCTTTGTATATTTGATATATTTTAAAGTAAGGAAGGATAGAACTTTATTTAAAAAAAATAGTTAAAATATAATTGATTTTAAAATTTTTTGTTAATGGAAGTTGTTTAAAAAAATACTATGCTCTATTTTATTTTTGTTATTGATTAACAATCACCTGTGTTTGTGCAAACATTTTTGAATTTATTGGATTAATTACTATATGTTATTCACTATGCTTGACTAGTATGGAGGAAGCATGAAGAGTTGCTTCAAATTCAAATGGGGGTGTCTTCTTGTGAATGTTTGCGTGCGATCCAGAATTTGTGAATGACTGAGGAAAGGTATGGTTGAACTCAAAGACACGCGATTTCTTAAATGTTACTGATAATGATTTAATTATTGGAAATGCAGTGTATTCATTACAATACTATGTATAAATAATAAAAAATAAAAATATATAATAATTATTATGTCGATTAGGTTAAATTCATATTTTGTATTGGATTTGTACAGTTCTTGTTTGTTTTGATTATTAAATTTAAAATATAAAATATATATAATATAGTTGATTGGAATACTGATAGAAGTTCATTAAAACATTACAAACGAATAAACGAATCTTAAATAAATATAAGCCTTTTCCCTTTTTTCTCTTATTTTGTTTGAAGAATACCAAATACTACATAATTTTACTTGTTACATTAGAAAGTTAAAGCTTAAACATCAGCTTCATTCTAATTCCATTATATATTAAGGTTATGTTGTTAAATTGAGAATTTTCCGATTTTTTTATTTCTAAAATCCATTTCGTTGGGGTTAAAAGGAAAAATTAGATATGTGCTCCTTGACCTTTTTCTAATATATTTATTAAAAGATACGGATAGACGATAAAATATAAAATTTATATATTTTTAAGTTAATTTTATAATAAAAAAATATAAATTAAGTATTCTCGAAAACAAAAGAAAATTTAAAGGACGAAACATGGATGCCTTTTAATCGATTTGGGGTGATATTTGTTCTCAAAAGTAATTTTGGTTTTAAATTTTCCATTCTTTTAATTTTCGTTTTTCCATTAAATTTTTAATTTGTTGAGAAAATTGTTTGGATCGTTTAGATTTTTTGGTTATTTTGTAGGTTGAGAAGAAACATTATCTACAGAACAAAAACACTCAAAGTTGCTGACGTTTATTTTTAAATGGATAAAGTTAAATTGTGTTAAATATGGTTAGAATATTAAAAATATGTCGTGACTTTATATATTTATACAAGAATGTCTATAATAACAAAAAATCAAATCTGAACTACGATAATGATGAAATGCTTACATAAAGAAAAACCATAAAATGTCAAAAACTTTATAGCTTTCAATGTTTTATTTTTTTTTCTGTTGTGCGAAATTAATTTATTTTCTTTTTGAAAAAAATAAAATGAATAATGAAAATTGCCATTTGTTTTGTTTTATGGATTTTCATGTTGTCGTTTAAAAAAAATTTTATGACAACTCATAAAAAGTGCATTTTTTCGTGTTTTAATATTATTATTATTTTATTTGATTTTATTATTACCTGTTTCTTCCTCTTCTTTTGTAGTTAAGTTTATTTAGTGTAAAAAAAAGTGTAAGGGTGAATAAAAAAAGGGTTGAATTTCACTATGTGCGTTAGTTTTTCGGTAATAAAAGATATCTAGCATAGAGTTATATAAATATGATTATTATTCCTTTTGAATACGAATGAGGAAAAGAAATTGATATTAAAAAGTAATTTTATAATGTGATGATGTGATCCCGATTTTACACATGAAGTGATAAATAAACCTTGCATTTTTATATCCATTAACACAGTAAACTTCCATTTCATATTTAAATTAAACTTTTATTTCACATAAAATCCAGCTTCAAGCTATAAAAACAGAAAAAATCCTTTAAGTGGTAATATCTGAGAGGAAAAAAGGAGAAATGACAAAAAATGGTTTTATCTAAATAAATATTTCATGTTTTTGCTCTTAATGTTTATTATAGCCAACTATCTTTTTAATTTTATATGTGGTGAGTAGTGTGGTGAATGTTTTACTATATGAAATATATGTTGGTACTGAAGATAATGTAGTTGGAAAAAATTGTATGTGCTTTGCATTGCATGGAAATTTTTTTATGAGGGATATTGTTTGTGGTTTGTTTCGGTTGAAGATTAGTTTAGAGATTATAAAAAGATGTATAAACAGTTTTAGATTTAAAGATTTACGTTAAACACTTGCGCAGAACCTAGGTGAGCTAGAGCTATGTGAGGCACTAGTAATGGGAAAGGTTCATAAAGGTGTTTTAGACTTGTGATTTTATCCTGAACCTGTTCACATTCAAAAGCAGAAAGACAATTTATTTTATTTTTTATTATTTTATAACAATAATTTCCACTCTGAAAGATTTTTGTTAGATTGTTTACTTGCTGAAGACAAAAACTCTCGATGCTAATTTCGTTTCATAACAAATGATTTTATTGTGAAATTATCTACCAGTGTGGTGGATAATATTTTGATTGTATTTTTATTAAACTTGTGTGTATTAGTATTACTTTTCGCAGTAGCAGATGTAGCTACTAGTCATTGCTGTATTTGTACAGCATTAAATACCAGAAGCCAGTGGTTCTCTCAAATAGACTACTGAGAAATGGTTTTGCACTGGTTTACAGATACCGTAGTTTTCTAGCAATTTAAATCCACAACAAACACTTTTGAAATTGTTCATATTTTATCGAATGAAAACATATTTGCAATCATTGCTTTCTTAGACTAAATATTAACTGTGCCAACTTGTCAATTGTAGTCCAAGGAACGAGTTGTGCTCTATTACTTTTGAAAGAAGTAACTTTTATTATACTTTAATTATAATTAACTATTTATATTATAATTAACCATTTTATTAGCGTTTGATGCCATATAGATAGTTGTAAATTTGGTTGGTATACGAAAATAGACTATTTAAGAACGTGTGTGTATACTTTTGATACTCTTGTGTATGCTTTTGATTTATCATCAATGTCAGCCCGAAAACTTCTGGTTCGTTAATCCCCCATAAGATAACGACCACTTATAAAAAACGAAAGTGTGTTGTTGGGTAGAAGCTCTCTGTCATAAGTGGATTTTATAGAAACCGACAAATTTCGTATTTTTTTTTTGAAAAAATTTTATATAAGTAATATTGAAATCCAATTAGGGATGGGAATAGTGTTTAGTTAGAGGTGTGCGGTATAAGTTTTTCAGTCATTATCAAGTTTTGTTTTTGACCAAATGGAATGGAGATGAAACCCGTGAACAAAACGGACGAGATATACCGAGCTAGGAATCTTGATGAAACTTGAAAACGAAAGATCTGGATTCTTTTCAAAATTGAACAAACAGGTTGGGGTGGAGGAGGGACGCTCAAATAACTGTGATAATTTTGACTTTATAAAATTTTATTGTCCGTTTATATCCAAAAACAAACCGTTTGTCTCCTCACTCACTACAGTTTTTGTCCATGGTACGATTTGTTGATATAACATTGTTACATGAATGTGTAAAAGAAAACTTGATTAGTTCTCTGGCGTTATTGAACAAAAAGGTGATAACCTGAATGGCGAAGCACAAAATGGTGAGAACAATTATTTATTTGATTTTCAAAACTTTACTAACCTTAACAGGAGATTGTCGGATCATTTTGTTAATGTTCGAGCTCTTTTGTTGTCTAGGTTTAATTAGGTTTAATTCCTAACAAATATTGGGTGGTGTTTTGCCGAAACAGTTAAATGTCAACTTGTTTTTTTGTTCTTGACTACAGTCACATACTCAGTCTTCTTAGTCATCTGAGTCATCTTAATGAGCCACTACACACAATCTAAAGCAAGTCTCAACTGATAAAGTTCTAACAGGACTAATAAGACTATAATTGGTATATCAGAAGCTATATATATTTAGTGACACCATGAAATTTTAGAAAAAGTTAAACATAAACGATCTCAATATTCGATTCTCAGACTTGGCATGAAAATTATTATTTACTTTAAGGAAAAGTCACGCAAGACTTGGCAAATATAGTTGTTCTTTAAAATAAAAGCTGTTTGAAGTTATGAAAATACTGTAAATCACAAGCAAACGAAAACCTCCCATAAACATCTTCAAATATTTACAAAAAGAGCGACTCTAACAAATTTGCTAAGGATGCACATGATATTTATTTATTTATTTTATTTATTTATTAATTATTTATTTCACTTATTAACATTGTTTTATTAGCTCTTATTTGTATATTGTTAGTCCGATCTGATTTCAATCTTACCAACCTTCGATACAAATAAATTGGTTTTTTGAACTTTAAAATTTTAACAACGTGAAGGCAAACCCGAAACTTATATATATCAAACAAATTGCATCCTATAAGACTTTCAAGGAACCGTGACACATGATCAAATTTTCTGAGTTTAAATACATAACGGACACACCTATTTAGAACCTATTTAGTATCGTAGTACATAAAGTGAGGAAACAAATAACCAAAAAATATTTTTACACCAGATTCAGTGTTTAATTCCATACTTATTGACCACAACGTTCTTAGCATAAAGCTAATTTTTTTACTCAAGTGATTTACGTGATTGGACCAAGACAAGGTTTTATCAATAAACAATCCCAAATTTTTAACAACATTAGAGTAATACACACCCATATTCCCTTACCATAACTTTAGAGAATACTAAAAAGAAGACGAGATACTTAGATAATACCATAACATTTCGTGATTTGGAACTTTTGATAATATTAGCTTGGGTTTTTGATTCGTTCGTTTGCAAACAATTATCATTCGTCCATTTTAATATGGAAGCCACATCACTTCTAGATAACACAGACAATACTTCTACACTCAGAGAATTTTGTTAGTAAATTTAATAACCGCCCGTTTTAAAAATGTGTAATAAGTTATTTTATCAATCTAATAACGATTTTTATTAAAGTAATTGCCACATTCGTTCGATTAATACTTTTTGTTATTATTTTAACAAAAATGTTTATCAAAATAAAAATACGGTCAATATTATTAAAAAAATCACAACGGTTGATTAAACTAATAACTATTTCTTATTAAAATGATGAATTCAGACAATCAAATAAAAAATTATGTGATTAACGTAGAGCTATTAAAATAAAAACATAAATTATTATTTTTGTAGTTAATTTTAATAACCATTTTATTAGATTAATCATCGACGTTTTTACTTTCAAAACGTAGGTTATTAAATCAATAATAGTATACATTAATCTTACTTTAGGTTATTATTTTTAATAACGATTAATAAAATATTGGTAAGAATCACAGTTTATATCCAGACGCTGAATAAACAACTTTAAAAAATATTTAAAAGTTTTGTGAAAAGTTAAAAGTGTTAAGAAAATTGAAAAAGTAAGATTATTTTATTAAACGATAACGTTTGGTATGTGAAACTTTGTAAATTTTTGTACTGTCTACGGTGTTGTAAAAAAAATTGGTTTTTCAGTTCCTGAAGCAGATTCATCAGACAGAACATGTAGAAATTTTGTTCGATGAACAGAGTAGTTAGGCTAAAATTGAGTCTGCATGGGACAGGACTAAACAACTGAGACTCAGCGACATTTCAAAATTAAAATCAACTTCGGAAATTTTAACCAAATGTAAGCAATTTAAATTACCGCTTGGTTATAAACTGGTAATTAATAATTCAATATTAGTATATTTCAATAACATTTTAATTATAATTTTAATAATATATATATATAATAATTATAATTAATTATAATAATATTCCTTTTAAAATTTTCAGATAGACATTTATTTTAAAGCAATGTTTCCGAAAGCCAGCGATTTTGGTTGTAAATTACCAACTATTTATTCAGAAAACTCAGCCCATTTTTGAAGAACAAATTAAAGGTGAAAAGTTAAGAGAGATGGTTGAAGAACTTCGCAATACTGAGAATATGACAGAAAGTAAGTTTTTGAAATTTGTTTTTTGGCTCCAAAAACTTGAAAATCACATACAACAGAAGCAGAATTCCATTCAAATTTTACAGCAACAGAATTTTTTGCTGTCAAATTTGTATGAAATTCTGTTTCTGTTTCTGATGTATTTGAATACCCGGCTATAAGCTAAAACGTTGTTTTTGGACATGTCATTTGTAATTTTTTTGAGTAAAAACAATTAAACCTATCCAATGTTAGATTCTGTAATAATATAATATTTTTCTGTTTTATATTATTTAGATTATATTCTGCTATCAACTATGTATTTACTGCACAGGATACTCCGTCAAACCAACAAAACTTTATAGCATAAAATTTATAAGAAATACACTGTTCGATATTCTTAAAACAGTTTTGCCATTATAGGCGAAACTGTTCAAAATGATGAAGAGATGTTACAAAAGTATTTCGATAAAAAATAACCAATTCAGCCTCTTTTGTTAATTAGTGGGTCTATAATAAAGCCAACTAGTATGCTTTGATAATGTACGGTATGAAGTTTATACAACATGGAATAGTAGATTCTTGTATGAGCTTAGAATGAAGGCAATTCTTCACGAGGATGAAGTTTCCCGAAACGAGCGTAGCGAGTGGAGGAAATCCTCAGAGTGAAGAATTGCCATCATCCCAAGCGAATATAAGATGCTATTTTATCCACGACTGTAAAATATTTCGTTTAATTTCCAGTTTTCATGCAAAAATTTATATCGCCATATTGAAATAAAAACATCAAAGATAGCGAAAAACAAAACAAGTTTGTTGTTTAATTTGTTAGGGGAATATTTAATAAACTATAGAGCTGTTAAAGAATTTTAATCAAATACACTAGTTGTGGAATGAATACAATTACAATGGAAGACATACGCATGGAAAGCATATATTCTTTAGTCGTGGATAAAGTAATTGATGTGTGCTTCAAAATATTTTTTCTATGCGAAAAGTCGATTCACTAGTGAAAAAGAATAACAAATTATAGTTGCTATAGTTTTTCATATAATTTTATAAAGTATTTTAAACAACGTAACCATGAAAAAATAGAATATGATTTTTGAATGTTTTGTTGTCGATTTATAACTTTATAATTTATAGTAAATATCGATTATATATATACTATCATAGAAAAAATTGCATTTCCTACGCGAGATAAAAACGTTTTTCGTTCGTAAATATGTCTCACTCGACGCTAGCGCGTCTCGTGAACATATGTTTACTCAAAAAACAATGTTTTCATCTCTTGTAGGAAAATATACTATTATTTGTTCAACTTAAAATAACCGCAATCAGCAACCAATTTTGGAATTTTATCCAAAAGTATTTTTATACATTGAAAGGCGATAAAGAAAGAGCATATAATTCGGTCAATTTGTTGATTGATTTGTTAAATTCAAATCAATAATATATATTATTAGTTTAGCTATGTAAATTTATTTTTTAATTAATAAAAAATATAGTAAAATATAATAAATATTACTATATTTTTTATTTTATATACGCACATAGACTCCTTTTGTTCTTTTAACTTTTGTCACATATAAATTTGAAAATACTTTAAAGCAAAATTATGAATTATTTTAAAATTAAAACTGTGAAATATAAATACTTTAAGAATTAATGAAAATAATTGAAATAAATAAAATCGTTAATAAAAAATGTCTGCTCTCTTTTATTTAAAAAGTGTAAAATATAAGTTCCATTATTAATTTAATAAGTTTCATTACTAATTTAATAACATCTTATTATTGATTTAATAAGAACCTATTATTAATCTAATTAGATTGTATTATTAATCTGATAACCTAATATTATTTTAAAAACAACTTTATTATTATAATAATATATGTCATTTATCCAAGGGATACCTAATATAAATGTAATACATTATGTTATTATTTCAATAAGAATTTTTATAAATATAAAAGCTATCGTTTTTAGATTTAAAATTTAATTTTTTTTTGTTAGTAAATATTACGAACAAATAATATTAGTTTAATAATGCCTGTTATTATGAAATTAGTGAAAATAATCACAAGTTGTGATTAGCTGTATAATAATCACCAAATTATTAATCTAATGGCTATTTTGATAGTTTTTAATAACAGAATTCTCTGAGTGTAGAAACATTGTTTTTTGGAACCCTCCTATAAATTTGAAAGTCGTCAGCAAATATATGATATTTAGAATGTCTATTTACTTCAGGAAAGTCGTTGATATACATTAAAAATAATAAGAGACCAAGATTCACTACAAAAGATTCACTGCAGAAGAACTAAAATCAAATTTGTGTAACAACTTTTCCATCAAATTCAGATGCTCAATACTATCGAAAGCCTTCGAGAAATCAAATAGTACTAGGACAAACATAAAGCTATCATCTAAACCATGCATCAAATCATCAATTATATTTAACAAAGCAGTGTTAGTTCCATGCAACTTCCTGTATGAAGATTGGTTTTGATTTAGCAGATCATTATTATCCAAATATGTACATATTTGCAATTTCACAATCTTTTCAAACATCTCTCTCAATGCTGGTAGAATACTAATTGGTCCGAAATAACTCACAGAGAACGCTTTCTTAGTTTTTGGAATAGTAATTACTTTTGCAGTTTTCCAATGCTTGGGAAACACAAATTTTGTTATAGGATTTTTATGTTTGTATGTTTTCAACAGCATACTGCAAGTGTTAAAAATTAATGAATATAGTAGTTTGATGAATTTCTAAGAAATACCACCCAATTCAACAGATTTATATGTGACAGAGTATAATGCTGTAGTGATACTATCACAATCAACGTTTTGAAAAGTAAAGCATTCTTTAGGTACTTGTCCATGAAAGGAAGACTTGTTATAATTTTTCGATGTACCGTTTTTAGTAGTAATAAAACTGCAGAGTAAATTAGGATCAATTTCAGGCATGGTGTCAACTTTCTTGACTAACCCAAGTTTTTTAATTTTATTCCAAAACTTCACAGGCGCCTTATTACTAACGAGAAAGAAGGAGGGGGTTCCCCTTTCCTCAGAAAAAAAACCTCACACTTTCAAAAATAAATCAAAATCCGTGCTTTCGAAAATTACAAAAAATATTGTTTTGTACTAGAAAAAATATAACGTTTCATATAACGCTCAACTTATCAAGATCAAAAATATTTTTTTTTGAAATTTCTACTCTCAACCCCCTCAAAATAACATTCGAAATGATGAGCTGACTGCTATAGTTTACTCTCAATGTTTACAACATGACCTACAAACGTGAATTTTTCAATTTTTTGCTTATATAATGTTAGAAGATAAGTGTTGGTACAGAAACCAATGTTCACCAAAATAGGTCGATTACTGCGATTTCGAAAATTACAAAAAAAAGTTTCTTTATACTAGAAAAAACAATGATCTTTCGTATGACACCATTTACTCTTTCAAATTACGGAGCCATAAAAATAACAAACCAGCTTCATTTGACTTTTAAACCAGACAATTTAAAATATATGGATTACTTCTGAATTTAATTTAAATTAAAATATAATATTGAACATTTATTTGACTAGGATAACGGATCATATCAATACACTGGAACTCATTAGTAAAATTAATTTCTGTATTATTAAAGTACTGTGTACCACAAATTGGTGCGGTACTTAACTTCTGTGCAACGACATCAATAGTATTAGATTTGAACTATTAGGAATCCTTAATTGCTAACTTTACTTTCTTCTAAGTCACTAAATCTAACAATCAGAGCTGAATAAAACATCAATCTGAAATCGTTGCGAGATGTCAGCAAATTTGTCAACAGTTCATGCATCAATGAAACAATATTAAGACAAGACGACATTTAATTGAAAAAAACAATCTGCACCCATTTAAATGATAGCAAGCAATAATTACATATCTATACCATGGAAATTAGTGATTGTAATTCTAATCGCACAACACAGTCTGTATTAAAAAACAATCTAAATTAGTATTGCCACCGTTGCTTTAGCCACTGTGAGGGATAACAACAGTGACAGTAGAAAAAAATGTGATTTTCAGGCTTTTTGTGTCGGGGATATTTAAGTAGTATGATGATCGCTTTTTATTGATCCAAACTTTGAAAAAGTAAGAACGGTACCTTATTGGTGAGACTTCACTATCCGTCCAAATTTCTACATAATCAATTTTCTTACAAGCTATTGTATTGTGCTATCAACTTAAAAAAATTTACAGTTATGAAATGTATTTGTTGACGCTTACTTACTGATATGTGTTACGAAGAGGTTTGCCCTATAAAAAATCATCGGTTGCAATACTATCTCGTTCTTGAATCAATATAGATTACCCAAGACATATTCGATTTCTTTCGTTATTTTATTGCTGCTTATTGCTGCAATTATTTTTTTTTTTTGAATCTTGCTGAATTTTATTTTATGATTATGGCTCAACGATTTATTATACCTTATAATTGTTGTTCAAAATTGGCCTTTTTATTTGGCGCCACATCTGCATCGATTTGTAGTAACCTTTGTGATAATTGCTCATCAATCGCCTTCTCTTTTGCGCAACAACGGCTTTGATTTAATATATATTTTCTGATTTTTGATCATTAATCGCCTTAGTAATTTGGCGCAACAATTGCCTCGATTTATTACATGTTACAATTAAGGCTCAACAATCGCCTTATCATATGACGCAACAATAACATTGGTTTATTATATTTTATGATTATTGATCATCAATTTATGATTATGGCTGATTATTACTGATTATTGTTTTATGATTATTGCTAAACGTTTATATCTTATGAATATTATTCAACGATCGTCTTTTCATTTAGAACAACGAATTCAGTGGTTGGTAATTATTTAAGATACACGCGATATAAGGATAGGAATGAAGAAAGTGCTGAGGAGTTGGATTTTCTGCAACATTGAGGAGTGACTCATATATATATATATATATATATATATATATATATATATATATATATATATATATATATATATATATATATATATATATATATATATATATATATATATATATATATATATATATATATATATATATATATATATATATATATATATATATATATATATATATATATATATATATATATATATATATATATATATATATATATATATTAGGGTGGCTCTTAGCTGTATGGAGAATTTTTTTTTTAGAATTTCTTAGGTCTCAGGGCAAAAATTTATTCCTTTTAACAAAAGGAAAAAAAAATGTTCTGGAGAAATCCGATCAAAGTATTTTAAGGCGGCGCGACGGCGGTTTAAAGTTGAAAAATCTCATATTTTCTTATATTTTCACGCTTTACAACCCTTATATTGCGTTTAGCAACCCTAGATCCAAGATTAAAAATTCAGCGTGTAATTTAGTTCAATAGCTTTCCAAAATGCACAAAAACATTCAAATCGGACAGCAAATAACGAAGTAATGGAAAATATAAGCATCGGTCTGACGTCTCACGTTTTTTTTTTTTGTTTTTAAATAAAAAGTGTTGTGTTATAGTGTTTAGAATATGTGTCACAACAACACATAAATACCTTTTTATAAAGTTTCATGTCAAACAAATAATTAATTTAATTTTTGGGTGAAAAAATAAATAAAAATCTTCTTTTGACACACTTGACAACAATTTTTGGACAAACTTATAATGCAATAATCTAGTTTTTGATCTCACATACCAATCCTGACCATCTAGGTTTTTCCTCATGTCCTTGTTCCTACTCATTATCACTTAAAACGAACGTTTTCAAGCAAAAAATATGCATATTTGCTTGTTTTGACACACTTGACGATTTTTTCGACACACTCCGGTACAGTTATCGAACACATCGTCCTTCCGGCTATTACCATTGAGCGTATTTATTTTCAGAAACCAAAATTTTTAAAATTCCTTCATCCGTTTTCTAGATTTCATCGGTCGTGAAGGCCAGACGGCCGGCCGACCGGTCGGACGGTCGGCCGGCCCGCAGACAGGCATAAATTTTTTTTTTACTTATTTAGAATCAGTAGTAGGTCCTAAAACGTAAAGAAATGACAAAAAAGTGGGGGTAAGAATTTCACTTTTAGCTCATGAATGTAATACTTAAGACCGAAATATTTTGCAGTCGTAGATAAAATAGCATCTTGTATTTGCATAGGATGATGGCAATTTTTCTAGAATCTACTAATTGTCACCGGCTGTTTTACTTCTTCTTCTTCTCATTTCTTCTAGAAGTGTCAAATAATTGTATAAATGAAATGTAGAAAATAAATTGTTTTTTTTTGTTGTAAATGACCATGTGAGACGTCAGAACGATGCTTTTATTTTCCATAACTTCGTGATTTGCAGTTCGATTTAAATGTTTTTATGCATTTTGGAAAGCGATTGAACTAAATAATACATTTGAATTCAATCTAGGGTTGCTAAATGCGATATAAGGGTTGTGAAGCGTGAAAAAGTGAAAAAAATGAGATTTTTCAACATTAAACCGCCGTCGCGCCGCCTTAAACTACTTTGATCGGATTTCTCCAGTTTTGTTAAAAGAAATAAAATTTTGCCCTGAGACTTAAGAAACGCAAAAAAAAAAAATTAAGAGCCACCCTAATATATATATATATATATATATATATATATATATATATATATATATATATATATATATATATATATATATATATATATATATATATATATATATATATATATATATATATATATATATATATATATATATATATATATATATATTTTTTTTTTTTTTAATAAAAAGTGTTGTGTAGTAGGAATTACAAAATGTGTCACAACAACACATAGATACCTTCTAAGACCTAGGTCGCACAACAACATGCATCTTGAGGTGTTGGCTGACGCTTTTTTTAAATCTTTGTGGTTTGAAGGCACTCGAGACTACTGGGCAAAGCATTCCATTTGTACAATGTACCCACAAAGATATCTTTTTGCATTTTATTACTATGACAGTCAGTAATCTCGACAGTTTGGCTGTTTGCAAAAACCGATTGACGAGTTAAACGGGGAAAAACATATGTCTGAGACATTATGGGCCTGATTTCATCCGAGCACTGCTGGTGAAGATATTTATAAAAAAACAACGAGATCAGCAACATGTGCGTCGATGTTGTAGGGAATCAATATTTAATGTTAAATTTCGATCATCAACAATTTGATAGCACGCTTTTGAACAGAGTCCAAAAGAGCTAGGATGATAATAGATGCAGCGCCCCAAACTTGACAACAATGCTCCTTACAGCTAATGCTAATTTATTTGTGTAAATAAGATACTAGTATTAGTGTGGATCTAACGGTCCTGGCTTCTTAGATTTAGGTGTCGTCATAGTCCGATTTATTTAATTCATTTTGCTTCCGTTCGTTTTTTACCCTCTCTTATGTATGCATTTCGATTTATTTGTACTGAACAAGAGGGGCTGTTCTTACTTAAACCTACGAGACTATAGTTGGTCGAATACACATCGCTTAGCACGCAGTTTACCTCGTTTGTTTCTGTTAAGGGTGCCCTAGCAAGCTCAATGTTCATTACAAATGCAAAAATTGCAAATATTTGTTTTTATCTGTATTTTCTGGAGGTGTTCGATAAAATAAATTTTGAAAAAGGTTATTTTGGACTTGGCGAGTAGGTGTTATATGAAAGATTAATTTGTTCTAGTTCAAATCAATTTTTTTTTTAAATTTTTGAAAACACAGTTTTCGACTTCTCTGCCTCTTCCCTTTCTTCCATTCCTGAAATTCTGAAGTACGTTGCAGTTTTAGTAATATTGTTGTTGTGCTGCTTATTCTAACTGATGCTCAGTGTATTGATATCATTGCCGATAGTCTAATCTTATAAAACTAACCTTTTTATAATTTGTTTTATTTTTAAATTCTTGTTTAATTTCGCAAATATATTGGCAAAATTAAACAAAAATTTACAGTAGTTTCAATAAAATATACTCTTTTTTAATTAGAATATCTATTTTTTTTTGTATTGCAAAAGAGGGGTTCTTTCACATTATGTTATGTAAAAAGTTTTTTATCTTTAACGACAAAGAAAAACACATACTGCTTACCAATTTTCCACCAAAACAAAAAATCCTGATCAAAACAAATTACTATTAAATTGCAACAAACAAACAAAAAAAAAGTGCAGTAAAAATAATTTCAAAAATGGAAAAACTTGTTCGTTTATTCTGTAAAATAAAAAAAAAACATAAAACCAATTGTTTTCTTCTCGTTTCTTAAGTGTTTTAATTGAATTTCTTTTTATTTAAGTTATCCACTTTTAAAATAATATTTTAGAATTAAAAACTAAAATTTCAAACAATATGTTGTTTTTTTTTCTTCCAAAAATAAAATTTTCTTTTTTCACTATAAAAACTTTTAAGTAGAAATTTAAAGAAAATAAAAGTTTAACAATATAAAAAGGAAGTGAGATTGTGAAGTTTAAAGTTAAAGCTTTAAAATTACATCGATTTTATATCATCGGATTATGAAGATTAATTATAATGTTGTCGGTTGTTTCATAATATTTGATTCTTATGAAACTTTTTTCCCTATTCGAGAGGAAGGGTGAAAATTTAATCAAAACAAGAATATCAAGTTAATGATGTGAAACATATTATTTATAAATAAAATATTGATTTTGGAAAAAAAAATTAAATAAATTGGATTGAATTATCGTATTTTCAAATACCTAGAAAATATGAATATAATTATTTCAATTTATTCAAAATTTTAAGTGGTTGTCTTTTTTGTGTAGAAAAAATTATTCCATCTTTAACACATAGGTAGTCATACAGAAAAAGATCAAAGAAAATAAAACACAGAAAAATAAGCCTAATCACAACACCACAAAAACAGGAAAGCTAAAGAACAACAAAAAACTAATAAGACATACAAACAACAAATTTATATAAATTTATTTTCTTCTATTCAACAAAAATATGTCATCATCATCTTACTACATTAAACTTAATATTTTTCTCTCTCTATATATATTTTTCATCTTTTCCATGAAAATCAATAGTTTTTCCTTCTTCCATTTTTCGAAGAAAAGAAAGTATAAAATTTCCATCGGAAAATATATTTCAAAAGTAATAGAGAAAGATAAATTATGATTGTTTGATAGAAGAATTTAGTTTTGGTTTAAAAGTCTTTCTATTCTCTTCTGTTATATGAAATTGGATACATTAGGTTGGGTGAAGTTGTTTTTGGGGGGAAATTATTTCAATAAATTGATACAATTTCAGTTTTCAAAATTTGATTTATTGTTTAAGATTTTATCATATTAAAGAGACAAAATTTAATTTAATTCAAGATAGATGAGATATTCATTTGAGTTATAGTAAACAAATCAGAGTTATGATAATTCCTTTGAGATGGAAAAAGGAAGAATTCATGAATAACATAATTTCAAATTTCTTGTATAAAAAATTTATAACCATAATCAACATGGATCTCGTCAATTCTGATTCAGTATAAAATAAGTATCATTTCAAAAGATTTTATTATATAATTCTATCAAGTTGAAATATTTTCTTTTTTCCTAAATAATATTTCATATCCATCCATTGAATTTCTTTTTGGTTATCAAATCTATCATAAAATATATCCAATAAAATTGTTACATATTATTTCAATCCTTTTTCTGTTGGGTTGTTTTTATAATTTTATGGGCTTCGATTCATTTTTATTTTTTAATCTCGATTTTTTATTTTCAGAAAAGTCTAGTTTGATGTAGAATTTATATAAGGCATATCAAAAATAGATAAATAAGGTTTCAGTTAAAATTCTTAATGCTTCTGAAAGGTAGAAGCTCGTTTAAATATGATATATTGGAGTTGAACAGCAAGTTTTGATGGACAATATCGTCAAAACAAATTATCAAATTTAATTTAACGTAAGAGCTCAAATAAAATCAGAGTCATAAGTTATAAAGATATTGAATTAAATATTGTGGTTTTTTAGTAAGAGGCTAACTCTCATTCCTACAGATCAGATGACAAATAATGATTGTTCAAGATTTAACACCATGTTAAAATCAAATTTTATATTTAACAGAAATTGCCATTGGCCGAATACCAATCCAAATAGTAAACAATTAAATAGTCCTTAAGTGAAACTCGACTAGAAAATTAATTGAATTTTACAACAATTTGGGGAAAAGCTGTCCTAAGCTGACGTATGACTTTGAATTTAAAGGTTAATAGACTCATGAGAAAATTTAAAAAATTATTGCCGATTTTTTTCATTTGCGTTGTTTTGGTTAAATATCTTTGGCCATCGGAACCTTTTAAACAACTCAAAACCTCTGTATTGATATTAAAAGAATTATTTGCAATAGTTATATGTTTTAATGTAGGCAGCAGATAAGGCTTAATGAGACTTTCCATTACAAAGATGAGAGGAGGTTTTCCGAACAGTTGTTTGGAATTAGAAACTTTAAAAAGTTTGGTCAACTGCTTTTGATGAATCTCGGTGCCCAAACTTTAAGCTAGTTTTCAAAATTTCTGAAAACTTTTGGACCAAAATAGACAAAGGGGTTAACCTAACTACAGATTTTTAAAACTTTAATAACTTTAAGTGTCATCGTTCGATTTTAGATAAACTTGGATGGAACATAAGCTTTCATTTAAGTTTTTCATAGTTATAAGAGCTGTTAGGAAGAATTGACGAAATTGAAGGAATAAGGGTAAAAGGGTTTGGGAAGCAAAATATTGTTTTTCAATTCAATAAATTTTATTTTCATCATTTAATTTTCATATTTAAGCGATTTGTGACTTAAAAGCACATATTAAAGAGATCTGCGGATAAGATTTCGATTGTTACAAAAATGTAATTAAAACGAATCATTTATGGACTGTAATGGCTGTAATTGTCAGAGATTTTAATTTCGATGATGATGAACAATTGCAGGATGCGATGCAACTTCTCTGTCGTTTGTTAATATGGGTGTAGGTCAAACGCTTGTGCTTGAATACATAAACTATGGTGGCGATGCTACCCCCATCCATCAAAGACACTATTCTATATCAGACACTATTCTATAACTTTTCAAAGTGTGCCTGTGTTTGAAATCTCGTAAGGTCAATACCATCACCAAGAAAGATGCATTTTCCTTCCACAAATAAAAGTTGTCCTAAGTAGCTTTCCTCATGCCTATTTCATCTCCAGCTTAGATCTGATAGACGCTTTTTAACAGATCTCTTTGGAAAAATCGTCTGGAGAGACAACGGTGTTCACCGTACGTAGTTGGCCATTGAACCAGTTTGTAACTCTACGTAATTAATACGTTAGTAAAAAGAAATGCTGCTATCCTAGGTCTTAAGAAGTTCCGTGCATGCATCGAGGGTCACCCTTTTAAGATCATTACCGATCACGCCTAACTTAAGTGGTTGATTCAGCAGAAAGATCTATCAGGACCTCTGGCATAATTAAATTTGAATCTGCAAGGATTTACTTTTGATATTTAGCATTGACGTCGTAAGCTAAACTTGATTCCACATGCTCTTTCGAGAATGTTCTCTATCGATGCGGTTACTGAGGATATAACATATATTTTTAATCTGAATCTTAAATTCCCTGCTTTCAATAGTGAAAATTATCTTAAATTAGTAGTCACTGACTCCAACGATTCTCTTCCCGATTTACCCATGTCCGATGGACTTGTGTATTAAAAACCTATTTTATTTCCAGAGCGATGTTACAAATTCATCGATTTAATTTTTGGCTCCAGATGGGCGCATAAATTAAATCCTATGTTGTCCGATGTGACATCTGTATAACAATCAAAGCATTTGACACAATGTAATGTCCTCCCATGAGGACGTCCCTAAAATTGGAAAGATTTGATCAACGATTATACATTGATATAATCGGTCGTTACTCTTGAACTAAGTCCAGCCATATAGTAATTTTGACTGTCTCACACTATCTCACTAAGTTTCCGTTTTTATTTCCTTTACGGAAACTTGCTGATAAGCTTTTGTTTAAACTGCAATGGGTTCCATGTTATTGGTTGTCCGCGACCCATTGTCTGCGACAATGGGTCGCAGTTTAGATCTTGTTTGTTTGATACCTCCCTTTCAAGTTATGGAGTTCACCATCCCTTCACAGCTCTATACTTCCACAAACTAATTCATCTGTGAGAAAGTGAGCAGAAATATCATTGCTGGACTACGTACGTACCTGACCGAAGATCATACTCGATGGGACATGGATTTTAGCGAAATTGTTTGTGCTATTCAAGGTTCTGTACATTAAATTTTAGGTTGTTCTCCCTATTATGCCTCCTACGGGTTACCCATGATCATTTATGGTACGCCCTCCTTCTTACCCTCCTTACTCTTACGCTAATTTTTACTACTAACTCTTAATTTTGCTCTTAATTGTCTGGACGAAAGTTTAGAGACCGTTGATCGTTCAGATTAATTATAGAAATTATAGTATTCGCTCACGAATTAAAGAATAAACCGCTGAAACCTTTATGGAAAACGCATCCTGCTACAATGTGCTGCCCGGCAACGTTCTTATGTCCCCGGCGACATCGTTTTTCGTCGGAATTTCGTTTAAAATGATGCCCGCAAGCAGCTCAGTGCCCAATTACCTCCTAAGTTTGTGAAAGTTTTGCTAAAATTTGCTAAAGTTATCCGGTTAGTTGGTAGCGCATCATACGAACTGGAGGAACTGAATTCCCAACGACGCGAAATATACTGTTCTAAAGATTTGCGTCAATAGTTATATACTTCCCTTTAATTCTAGTTTTATTTCCTATTTTCTGAAGAGTCCCTCCAATTTTTATTATGCCCTGTTTCTCCTATTTTTATTTGGTCTTCGGCCTTAATTTTTTTGTCTGTTCGACTAGCTCAATCAGTAGAGCCTGAGAGTCTATATCTCGAGGTTTGGGTTAGAGCCCGATTCCAATTTCATTTTTGTATTTTTTTATGATTCCTTTTGTCCTCTCCTGTAATGGCCGAGCAACATTACGGCAAAGGTACTGTACTTTTAATCTTCTTCGTAGATAGTAACTGTCGAAATTTGTATGAAAGAATCTAGGATCTAATATGATACTCTGGTGGCACCAAAACAAAATGAAAAACCACTCTTGTTTAAGAAAATTTAGTTTTGTGGCCTAAACCAAATTTAAAAATACCGAGACTTGTGTTTGTCTGCACCACATCTGCTTTTAAAACCCCAATAATACCAGAAATAGATAGACTTCTTCTTTACTCCATCATTAATGTAGATATTCTATCTGTTAAACAAAGTATTATATTTGTTACACCACGCAAAGCCGCTTACAGACTTCAGCTGGAAGAAAGAGTGAAATAATGATGATAACCTAGCCAACCTGTTATTATACTCCATTTCAAAAATAACCGATTATGTCGGACAAATCAATGTCACAATATCACAAGGTAATGGAATAATGAAGTATGAATGAAAAGGTCGACCAAGATTAGTTTTTGTTTCACGTTCTTGTTTATTTTGATTTCAATTTGATAATAGACATAAAGGTTTTTAATAATAAACTAAACGCTCACCTTTAGGTCTACCTGGTTGATTAACGATATCTGTTGATTAACGATAACGCATTAATTGGTAAGTTTATTAGTGTTTATTTTTTCCTCTGTCCAAGTTTAATCAAATATTATAAAATCCTTGTTTTCGACAATTATTTAAATTCATATTAGCAATTCTATCGCTGTATTCAGAGTAACCAGCTATGAATAAAACAGCTTTGTTACGGATGGCATATTGGAAAAAAAGGTCGAAAAACGAATTTTATTCTCGTCCTTTTGTCACCAAACCAGTAAGTTATCTGATGTCACTTTTCTTTTATAAAACTATTAAACAAAAAACTCAACTTTACATAAAGCGTTCGAAATGAAAGCTAAAATTAGCAATCAATCTTAACTACATTTGTTAAACTTTTTTCTTAAGTTAATCCAACATCTAAATTCGAAACATTCACCAACACACAAACTAATTAACTTAATCTAATCAATTTTTATCCAATTCATCTTACCACCATTTTTTCTATAATATTCAATATAAAATATTTATTTTTATCTTTTCACAAAATCTTCATATTAACTCGTATTTTCCCAAAACAATAGTTAAGGTGTGAAACGTACGGAAAAATAAAGAAAAACAAAAGTTAAAATAGATGAGGAAAAAAATGATCAAATGAAAGTTGATGAGGTTGAAATATTAAACATTTTCTCTACCTGAGCGAACAAATAATTTTTTTTTTGTATTTACTGTTTATTTAGTCATGTAGAAAAATTACACCATTCATTATGTTTTTTGTTGTGATTTATGGTTTTTACTTGCTATATTTATATTGAGTGAAATAAATGAGAAACTGGTAAAAGGAATTAAAAATAAAACTTAAAATTCCATGTATAAAAATTCAATTCAAAAATTCCTGAACATGGTTTCAAAAAATCAAAAATAACAGGTACAATCTGACAACCTCAATCAACTAAAAACACATAAAAAATTTAACCTTACCACAATCGATTTAAGTTCACATTCAAAACTCAAATTTATCAACAAAACCAGACAACCTAGTTTCTGGATGAAAAAAAGTTCAAAAAAATTGTAAATGCCATTCAGTGTTGGAGAAAAAATTATTATCAGACATCCACCATTTTCACCTGCAATTAAAAAAACATTCAACTTACCAAAAGTTCAAAATTTTTTTGTCATTTTTATCAAATATTAAATCTCAAAATAATTGACAATTTGAATTTTTTCTACCTCGTTTTTCCAAAATAAATAAATAAAACGGTGTTGGTGTAACATTTTAAATTGACAATTTAATAAAAAAAGCTTGACTTTGAAACCTGGGGTGCGTGTATTTTAATGTTTAAGATGTAAGGAAAAGAGCTTTAGTCGATAATGATACCGCATTCACAGCGACATAGCAAATTAGTAGATAGTATATTACATGGTCATTTAATAAGTCCGTAGGATGACACATAGATGGCGCTACTAGAATTTTTTCCATATGATTTTTATTTAGTACTAACCTTCAAACGATACGTGTATAAATTTGACAGCAATCTGACTATTTATTCGTGAGTTATAGCATTTTGTGTGAAGCAACTTTTGTTTTTGAAAAAAAATGGAAAAAAGTGAATTTCGAATTTTAATAAAGCATTGCTTTTTGATGAAAAAAATACAGTGGAAACCAAACAATGGCTTGATAAACATTATCCAAACTCTGCTCCATCGAGACAAATGGTAGAGAAGTGGATGGCTGAATTTAAATGTGGTCGTACCAGCACAAAAGATGCAGAGCGCAGTGGACGCCCAAATGAGGCTGTTATTCCAGAAAACATAAAAAAAATCCACAAATTGGTTATGAACGATCGCAAATTGAAGGTGCACGAAATAGCTGACATTGTAAAGGTAGCAGATGGTAGTGTTTTTACCATTTTACATGAACATTTGGGTATGCAAATGTAATTGGGCATGCAAATTGGGTGCCGCGTGAGCTCACAGTCGACCAAAAACAACAACGAATCGATGCTTCGGAGGAGTCTTTGGCACTGTTAAACCGCAATAAAAGGGAATTCTATCGTAGATATGTGACAATGGATGAGACATGGCTTCACAATTACACACCAGAATCCAAAAGACAGTCAGCTGAGTGGACAGCAGTCGACGAACCGAATCCAAAGCGAGCAAAGACGCAACAGTCGGCCGGTAAGGTGATGGCGTCTGTATTTTGGGATACGAACGGAATAATATTCATCGACTATCTCCAAAAAGGAACCACCATCAACAGCGAGTATTACTGTGAACTTTTGGATCGATTGAAGGCTGAAATCGCAAAGAAACGGCCACATTTGCAAAAAAAAAAGTGTTGTTTCACCAAGATAATGCACCGTGTCACAGATCGATGAAAACGATGGCAAAATTGAATGAATTGGGCTTTGAATTGCTTACCCACCCACCATATTCTTCAGATTTAGCCCCCAGCGACTTTTTCTTGTTTTCAGATCTCAAGAGAATGCTTGCTTGGAAGAAATTTAAGTCCAATGATGAAGTAATCGCTGAAACTGAGGCCTATTTTGACGAGAAAGAGAAATCGTACTATAAAAGTGGTATAGAAAAGTTGGAAAATCGCTATACTCGTTGTATCGCCCTCGAAGGCAACTATGTTGAATAAAAAAATCGAGTTTTGTCAAAATGTTGTTTTTTTCTTACTTATCCTACGGACTTATTGAACGACCTGTTATAATATGCATTTTGGCATATTTAATATGAGTTTAAAACGTAGATTGTAATTTGAATCGTAAGTATTTGAATCGTTTGTAATGGTAGTAAGCCTAGATATCAAATAAGTTGCAAGATTTCAAAATAAAAAGTGTTTACAGCACAGATTTAAATTACATCTACTAATTTGCTATGTCGCTGTGAATGCGGTATAATTCTCATTATTTTAAACAAAAGAAAGTAGTTTTACAACTATTGGATTGAACAAAAAAAAAGTCAATAACTGTAAGACAAATAATACTTCGTCTTTATTAAACTTTGTTCTTGTTTATTTAGGATCGTCTTTTGAAATAGTAACTATAAAGGCAAGTTTTATTTATATTTTCATCTTCAAAGTTATAAGAATTTTCCTTTATTATTAAAATAATTTTCAGGTTTTCATTTAATGTTTGATATAATTTTCACGTTCAAAATACTAAAAACTACCAGAGTAGAGTTGTTTAAAAATAAAAGATTTTCTATATTAATGACGACAGTCGACAAGAAAGAAAAACTCATTATGAGCAACTGTTAAAATATTTGTTCTAAACTTGCGTTTGATATAAAACCTTTGATATTTTTTAAAGGTGTACATCTTTTGGGTAGATTTCATATAAAAATTTACTATTGCAATGTGCGTCATCTCAGAATTTCGGAAAAAATGTTTGTGTCAAACGGCTTTATGTGGAGACGGTGTTTATAAGCGGAGACGGAAAATCAAAATTAAAAAAAAATGTATATATGTATGGGGCATTCCATGTGAACGGGAACAAACAAGAATTTATTCCCTTCAAATTATGGGAATTGACATTTCTCCATTAGAAAATAGTTTTTGGAATTTTTTTAGATTTTTTTGGCCAACCCCCTTGCCGAAGTGACGGTTACAAATTTGAAATTTTTTCTAGAACGATAAATGTTTCCATTTTGTAGTCAATACTCAATTTAATTCGAATAAAATTTCTTTTAAATAATATTAGCTCGTTAGCACTTTTCCTGTAGAATTGGAAAAAAATATTTGAAAAAATGTTGGGGGTAGTTTTCTCCCTTATTTTGAGGTTTAAAAGTTTTAAATCAATTTTTTGAAATGTATGACATGTTTTTGTTTTATTTTTTTTTAAATGTAGTTTAAAAAATGTATGTATTTTCAAGTAATTCTTATTGCGTGATGGAATGGAAGTAGTATCGATGAGAGCACTAGAGGGTGCTAATGGTAAAAAAACACAGTTTTTGCGCAGTTTTAAAACTTTGATTTTTTTCTCGGAAATGGCACCATGTAGAAAAATTTTGATTATAACAACTTTGGCTTAGAATTTTACGTAGATTACGAATTTATTTTTTGATTTGCAAAACTAGTAAATTGAAAAAATATTGCCCACCATAATGGAGCCGCAATTTTGAATTTTTAAAATTTGGCACCGGATTTGGATTCAGTGGCCATGATTATCTTACAATGCATTCTTTGAATTTTGATTTCCGTTTTACTGCACAATTAATAACGTGAAAACTGGGTTGGGAGGTGGTTTTTAACCTTCAGCGCCTTCTAGCGCTCATATTAATACTACTTCCATCACGCGATAAAAATTACTTGTAAATAATTTTTTGAAGTACAAGATTTTACGTGGAATTTTCCAATTAATTGGTAATTTATTAATTTATTTTTCATATTATGCATTAAAGTTTTATTTTTGTTATCTATATTTCGGAGGCTATTGCTCTCCATTATCAAGATGTCGGTAAAAAATGCTGTATATATTTTCTATATACTGTATATAGAAAAAATACTACATTAAAGTAAATTATTGTAAGACGGTTAAAATTGTTGAGCATCAACACTTAAACTAATTTATTCCGTTAAGTGGGATGAGAAATGAAGATGAAAGACCTGGGATGAAAAATGGAGAAATGAAAAAGAGGAAAAATTAACAACCAGTAGACCAAAATTACTGTAGTGGGTGAAAAATTAAACTGATAGAGGGAGTTGATTTATATTAAGAAGAAAAATGTAAAAAAAAATGAACAGGGAACTGATTTTTGTGATTGTGTTTTTTTTTATACTAAGTTAGACATGTTTAGTGTTAATTTAAATAAATTATAAATTAACGTCTCTGAATATCCGAAGATACCATGCCAACAGTGGATTGTGGAAATGGATTATGTTTCTTTGAGAATTTGGTGGACATGGACTTTAAAAAGTTGGGGATTAAAATAATCAGGGAAAACCCATAAGGGCAAGGAATTCCAAAGATAAGAAACACGGTTGAAAAAGTCACGTTGAAAGGCGACAGTTCTACATTTTGTTATTTGAACGGTGAATGGGTGGCTCATGGCTGATGCTTTGGTTGAACGAGAAAAAAAAGCAGGTTTGGGTTGTATTGATTTGATCTCTTCTGAAGAGTACTCATTCATAATGTATTTGTAAAATATCGTCAAATCAGCAACATTTCTTCTATGCTGTAACGAATCAAGCTCGTTTGTAAGATTTGAATTGCCGATCAATTTGATTGCTTTCCGTTGGACAGTGTCTAGACATTTTAAAGAGGTTGGGTATGCACCACCCCAGATGTGAGAACAGTACTCCATGCAGGGGCGAATAAATGATTTATATATTAAAAGAAGCTGTTCGCTATTGAAAAACTTACGACAACGCCCTAGATATCCTAACTTTTGAACCGCGCTCTTAGCAAGATTGAAAATGTGAGTATTCCATTTCATATCATTTTCAACCTCATCCCCCAAAAGTTTGATAGATTCCTTTTCTTCAAGATCGTTAAAATCAAATTTTAATGGAAAAGGGTTAGATGTAGATGATCTTGTAAAGTGGCAAAACTGTGTTTTACTTGCATTGAATTCTACACTGTTTGTATGACCCCATTCTAAAATTGTTTTAAGATCAGAGTTTAAGGAATCCATCAAATAAGATCTATGGTTATTAATAATATCAGATGCCCGTTGTCTTTGTGTTTCATGGGATGCATGTAGCGTACTATCATCGGCGAAACTATGAATGGAATGAACGGTGGAATCTAACAAGTCGTTGATATATATAAGAAAAAGGGTGGGGACAAAGATGATCCTTGAGGCACTCTTGCGTTGGTAGAAAATGTTTCCGATGATATCCCATCGATATTTACTCGAAACTCTCTCCCAGTTAAAAAGTTTTGAATCCAAGAAATAAGTTGCTCTTTAACACCATAACATCTCATCTTACATATAAAATTGTCATGCCATACTTTGTCAAAGGCCTTGGATATATCCAGTGCAACGCCAAAGGTTTCACCATGGTGCTCGAGCGACTTGTTCCAGACATGTGTTACATAAGATAGCAAATCTCCTGTCGATCGTGCCTGTTGAAACCCATATTGCCTTCCATTAAAAATGTTTGAAGATTCCAAATAAGTCATAATATTATAGTTAATATATTTTTCGAACACTTTTGCAACAACCGACAAGATGGACATCGGTCTGTAATTACTTGGGTCATTCTTTTTTCCTTTTTTTGATACAGGCTGAACGCTAGCAAACTTCCAAATGTCTGGGAATACACCTTTCTTGTACGATAGATAGTAGATTTTTGTGAGAATTGGTGCTAGCTCTCTAGCAAAAGTTTTCAGTATGATGGGAGGGATAATGGGCGATATGTATAAAAACTAGTAAACACTAGTTAAACTTTACTACCTAGTTTAATACAAAATTGCTAGTATAGTAAAAAATTGGTTTGAGTATGAACTAAACTAGGAGGATAGTATTAAAAAACATCGCACTAGGTTGTTGCTATGGCGTTTACTAGGAATTTAAATAACAAACTTTTTTGAGTTGTCAAATAAATAACTTATTGGTTATATATCTTCGTATATATTTCCAGTTTATCTATTTATTTAGTAAATTTGTAGAATTTTATGTTAATAATTACAAAAAGAAGTTCAATATTAAAATATTCATTTTATTTTATATTTTTGTGTTTGTTTACATGGAAGTGAAATAAGTTGATTTATTGAAGAAAAAAAATCTTTATTCAGAACCCGTATTTAAGTAATAATTTATTCTAAAACTTTGAAACCTTTTATGTTTGATCTTTCATTAGTCAGACATGCAAGAATGAAAATGGAGCTCAATTTCTTTTCAGAACAATTGGCGATAGACTATTTGTCATAAGAGCTTTGAAGGTTTTCGTAGATTTGATACGTAATCTTTCGTTGATTGCTTTCAGTTATCAGATGGCAATTTGTGTATTGTTTTTGAGATTTTCCTATACGTTTTTCCAATGTTTTGGGGTGTTAAATGAACTGATTGAATTCGTTGGCGTACCTCTTATTCTTAGTCGTGGACATGATGTGAATCGTTTTTATTACGTTTCTGATTTGGAACTGCGGCTTACACAGTCTCTTATTTTTGCGATGAATCATTGGTTCCACTGCTCAAGCAACACTCTGTTTTGTCTTATTTAATGAGCTTATTACAAGTGTGTGATAATCGAAGGCGCTCCTCTTACTAGCGATGGTATGCCTTGGCGATGAGTATATCGAATTATGCTAGAAACATTTGTTTTGATAAATTGATGCCTCGTGGCTTGGTGCAACAGGTTGCCGGCGGATAACCAAATGTGTGTCAACGTAATAGTTGACATCACTAATGACTATTGAATACAAGAATTACTCCTCTGTTCTATCATAATTCTTGCAAAAACATGTAGTTCTCAGCATTAATATTTATATTTGGATTAATTTGTATTCGTTACAGTTAAACTATAAGGAAATGCTATTGTTAGGTTTAGTATTTTTCCTGTTATACGTTGGTATCAGGCTTTTATTTTTGTTGCTATTGAATATGTTAAAGACACAAGGGGATTTAAAACTCCAAAATTAGCGAAAAACGTTTCTTTAGTCTGGTAAAGTTAGAATGACAGTCTTGAGAACAATAAACGAAAAGAACTTTTGCTGTTTAAGAACTATGCTTTCGCAAACAATCTAGAGCTTCTCAAGTGCGAAAACTTAAAAAATGGAATGTGGTTTGGGCCACACTAGAGCGGGAGAAAAGAAGATGAGTTTGAGGTGTTCTTATATTAGAGTGGTTCTTATATTAGAGTAGTTCTTATGAAAATTTTAGAATTTTTATGCTTTTATAGACTCAAAGGGCTTAAAAGAAATTTGAATCTTTGTTTTGCTTGATTTGATTTTGTTTTACATCTTTGACTTTCATATCTTTATCTTGATATAAATCTCCGTCACCTTGCCATTTAGGTTTCTTTAACAAATAACATGGGGGGGGGGGGGTTGGCATTGAATAAAATAATCAAGTGGCGGTTCCAGTCAAAGTACATTAGACGAGCCAGTCACAACTACCCTTGCAATAACATTGACAAGCTGCAAGTGCAAGATCACTTCCCTCCAGAGCAATGGAGCCAATATCAGGGATCCTCTGCTTCCTGGTAAAAAGAATCACTACTGTTTTTGCAGGATTATTTTCTAACCCAGCTCGCAAAATACTTATGTACGTGCTGAATACCTAGGTGGACTCACCTGGAAATCAAATATCACAGAAAGAGCCAAAAAAGTTACAGTAGCACTATCTATACTCATGTAAAAAAGCCATGGAAAAATAGGGAATCTTGCACCTCACATATCCCAATGATTTTACATCTCGGTGATCAGACCGATCTTAATGTACGGTGTGATCATATGCTGGACTGCAATTTCTAATGCTTCAACCCAGTAATGCTTCTCCATAATCTACCCTTTAATGTGCTAGATCAACAGATAACATGAAAATCAACTCTTTGACTCAGCTAGAAGGATATGAAGCAGTTATTCTGGATTTATTGATTCCAAGCATCTGATAGATTTTTGAAATATTGTCGATTAAAAATTCCTTTCTTGATCTGTATGAATCTAATTGCTTATTGCTGCTTCAATTATTATGGTTCTTGATTCCTGATTGTTATTGGACACACCCCCTCTGGCCACTTGCTAAAATAATTCATTATGACTAGCACATATTTGTTGATGCTATCAGTAGCCAGAAATGGTCCAGCTACATTCATTGCAATTTTCTCAAATGGCGCTCCCATATTATACTGCCTCATATTACCATAACTTCTTCGTATAGGTCCTTTTGCAGTAGCTATTCCACGACACCATTCCACTACAAATTGACCTGCTCCTGACCAATAAAATCTACGTCGTACTTTGTCAAGGGTTTTGTTAATACCCAGGTGACCGCCACTGGTTCCTCCATAACATTTTTTTAAAAACTTGAGGCATTTTTATTTTTGGGACTACTACTAACATTGATTCTTTAACTGTACCCTTAGAACTTGCAGAGGCTGTTCCATTATGACCAATATGACACTGTCTAGGTTTTTCTCCTTTTTCACTTACGTAAGCCTCACGTCAATAATGTTTTCCTAGCTTTCGACCCGGTTACAGTGCTTGCATTCTACCTGGCATTCGTTAACATTTCCATGTGCAGTTCCTGTTCGATGTTTAATGTCAAAATCATAAGCCTGTAAGCGTTTGATCCATCGTGCTCCCTACCCCGCCGGGTATTTAAATTGTAATAAACAACTCAATACTCCATGATCACTACTCAAATGGAATTACAAGTATTTGTGGAAGTGTTTCACACATAGCACTATAGCCAGCAATTCTTTGTGGGTTGCACAATGAAAGGGATCATCGCTTCGACAGTGTCCTCGAGTAATAAGGTATTACTTTCTCTTTCCCATCAATTTCATCGATTCTTTTCCCCTTCTCTTATACCATCATTGCTGGTATCAGTATTTAATATAAATTTAAGATTGCATAGGATAAACCAGAACTGGTGCAGATCATAATCTTAATTGAAGTTCCATAACCGCATCGTCTTTTCGGTCTATTCAAATGCTTTATCTTTTCTTGGAAGCTTATGTAGGCTCTTAGCAATATAATCAAATTCTGGTATAAAACGTCGGTATTGTACAATCATTGAAAACTGCAAAGCTCTGATAAATCTTTTAACTTTAAAAAACAACAAACTAGAAGTTTCTATCTTTAATAGAACTGAATTTATGAATATTTAAAAATAACTCGACTAGACAAAAATCACGAAATTCTCGATATTTGGAACCGCTATATTTTCCAAAAAAAAATCCTCGAACACGTATATATCGAGTAATTCTCGAATACGTTTATCTTTTTATTCGTAGTAAATTTTTTTAAAAAATATCAATGCGTTAGAAATATTCACAATTTTCACATGACAAAAATATTTGTTAAAAATTTTAAGGGCAGCTTCCTCCCTTAGTTTTAATTTTTAAAAAATTTAAAATCGATTTTCCGATTTTTTTAAATTTATTTCAAAATATACGCTTTCAATTAATTCTTACCGCGTGATGGAAGTAGTATCGATGTGAGTGCTAGAGGGCACTGTAGGCAAAAAAACACAGTTTCTACGCAGTTTTAAAACTTTATGATTTTTTTTCTCGGAAATATCAGCATGTAGGCATATTTTGTATGTGACAATTTTGACTTTAAATTTTTACGTAAATCACTTCTTATTGGCATGGGTCGCGTTAAACCTTGATCCCTCTCATTTGCTAATCATTTTGCACGTTCCGCATTCCACCGACACTTGAACAATTATTTAATAGTCAAAGTGTAGGTATAAGCACATAAAATTTGAAAAAAAAAAAAAACGTGCAAAGTACATTGAACCAGAAGTAAGAAGCATTATGAACGAACAAGTCTGTAAGTGACACCATTCGTTATAGGTATTGCATCTCATTGATTCCGAGTTGTTAATATTTATTACTTTACTCTGAAGATTGGGTCGATTCTGCTTCAGTTATTTCAAGAAGAGTAAATTACTATGTCTTAAAAGTTTACTATTTCTAAAGGTGTCTAAAAGTTACTGTTCCTTCACCCGGTTTACGCAATTTGTAAACTTTACATGCACGAAAAAATATTTCATCTTCCAAATCAGAATAAAAAAACCAATAAATTCAATACATTTGTCTTGTTATCGAATTCATATCACATCTCAAAAAGAAAAAAACTATAAATTAACAAACTAGTAATAGTTTTAGTGTGGTAAATATAACACTAGGTTTGACTATAGTATATACCAGCATAAATCCAGCAAACTTTGGTTTTTATGCATACCAAACATAGCAAACACTCAAAAACAAAACAATTCGATGTTTTTTTTTAGCAAGCTAGTAAAGTAAAGTTTCGAATACTTTTTTATGCATACGAAAACTAGTAAACACTTAAAAAACCTAGTTACTAGGTTTTATACATATGGCCCAATATGTTTGTCTTTTGAAACGTCGATTAATTTTTTTAAACATGTTTTGGTTAAAAAAAATTATTCATACTATGATAGTTTTCATTCAATGGCACACCGTTTATTTACAATCCCTATGGAAAAACTGGAATTTGATGAAGAGGTAAAATATATCAGAAAAACAGCTGTCGATAATGGTTATTCCGTAAATTTCGCCAACAACATAATTCAGAAACACCATAAAAAACATATTGTTAAACAGCAAACCGGTCTCATTCCTTTAAAGGAAAAACAACCAAGCAATAGAATAAGCGTACCATATGTTCCCAACATAACCAACAAACTAGAGAAAATATTCCAAAAACATAACATAGATATAGTAACACGTCCAACAAGAACTTTGAAAAGCCAAATAAATAACTTTAAGGATCAGGAACCACAGTCAAAAAAATCTGGAGTTTATAAAATAAACTGTTTGGATTGCGAACAGATATATGTCGGCCAAACAAGCAGGAATTTCGAAACCAGATTTAAAGAGCACAACATGGCTACTTTTGGGAAGCATGTCAATAAATCAAGTGTAGCGGAACATATGGTTAATAACAATCATAAAATTGATACTAACAACTCCAAGCTTATAAGAACTGTTAGACAAGACTGGAAGTTGGATGCCTTAGAGTCATATCACATCGTACAAAATTACCATCTTATGAACTCAGATGAAGCCAAAATTTGTTCACCGCTATTCAACATAACAAACCACCATAAATCATAATAATATAAGATCCCTAGTGTTTTTTTTTGTAATTTCTTAACCATATCCTTGTTTAAATAATTTTTTAATTTTTTGTAATTTTTTTTTTGTTTCCCCTCCTCTTTACAACTAATTGTTTTATTACTTTATTACTGAAATAATTAGGTTTTTCCTCAAATTTGTACCCTTTAATTTATTTCATTATTAGTTTTTTATTCCGTAAAAATTTTTTCAATAACGTCTTTCAACAATTTTTGTAAATCACTATAAATAAGATCATTTTTGTAGATTAATGTTAATTGCATATCAATACCAGTTGATGATCTCACAGAGATTGAAACTATAGTAGTATAATAATAAATGATATATAATAAATAAAATTTATTTTATTTCTTATTTTCGTGTGAATAATATAAGGTGTATGCAGAAAAAACAAACATTTTGATACTATGATAGTTTTCTTAAATATATTTTGTTTTCTAAGTCTATTGATTGCGTCATATAGAAAGAAACTAAGGCGTGCGCGGGTTTTAATTGCAGGAATCGGTCACTGGGCTAATTTGCCATAAAAACCGCGAAGTACTATTAAATTAGAGGGTACAATTTTGAAATGTTAGTGTAAATGCACTCTTTTCAGTTTTTTCAATACATATATATACATACATACTGACGGAGAAGGCGATATGGAAAACAATCAGACCACGGACTGGAGTAGTAGTGACGAAGATATCAGCAACAACGATGAAGACTATTAAAATCATTAAATATTTTTTTAAATAATACATTTAATAAAACCATATTTTTTTATTTTGTGTACGATGGCTATGCTATATGCATATAATAAAACTATTTTTTTTTGGACTTCTGAACTCTAAAACAATTGTTTAAAATATCGTGGATTAAGTTAAATTTTAAAAACAAAGTTTATCAAGTATCAGCTTTTGTACTTGAACGTTAGTTTAATTACAATTTATTGCACACTTTCAACTGGTCTGGCAAGTTGTAAACAGTATCGAAACTGTCTGGCTGCTAAGAAAATATCTCCTGATAGTTTTCCAAGTAACATATATAAAATTCAGCTTTTATATTTTAACGTAAGTTTAGTTACAATTTATTGAAGTACGGCACACTTTCAACTTATCTGGTAAGATGTAAACAGTATCGAAGCTGTCTGGCTGTTAAGAAAATATCTTCTGATAGCTTCCCAAGTAACATATATAAAATTCAGCTTTTATGCTTTAACGTAAGTTTAATTACAATTTATTGCACACTTTCAACTTGTCTGGCAAGATGTAAACAGTATCGAAACTGTCTGTCTGCTAAGAAAATATCTTCTGACAGTTTCCCAAGTAACATATTGTAATAAACTTCGTCCAGAATGGGTTAATTTTATTTACTCATTCATTAATTAAAAGTTAACTCCTTTTTCAATCTTTTACTTGTATTGCAAATTGTATTGCATAAATTAATGTAAATTAAATTTGTTATACAAATGTTTACATTAATGAATTAAAAGGAGTTACCTAATACATTTTGCATAAATTAAATTTGAGTTCGCTAATACAAATGCAAGTATGAATGAAAACAGGTGTGGCCTATTTCAGATGTACGGACTACGTAGTATTGATTTCTAGTGGATTATAGAAGTTTCGATTTATTTATTTTTCGATATAAATAAGCAAACAAAAATATCAGATGGACAGTTTTACTTTTGCAATTAAAAGTGTTTATAAATATTCGCAAGTTTAAGGAATAATCGGTGGTACTTGAGCCTGGGTACTAATAGTGAAAGAATCTGAACTTAGTGGAATAGTAAATACAGATTTTACGATTCCGAATATTATTGATTCAAATTGTGGAAAAGCAGTGAAGTTTATGGTACATAAATTGGAGACCCTGGAATTTATTGTAAGGAAAAACGGAAGCTGCTGTAATTTGTTGAATAATAAAGTTTGAGATTCTGTTAACTAAAGATCTGTCTTTTACTGTCGTGTTTGTTCAATAATCTAAAAGAACCAACGAAGAGTCGTTACAGTGGTGTCAGAAGTGGGATTATTGAAACAATGGTCAGGACAGTAAATATTAGTGATCTCAGCCAGACCCAGCTGAAGGATGAGTTGAAGAAAAGGAATGCTCCAATCCATGGAACGAAGGCAGAACTTGCATTTCGGCTGCGTAAAGTTTTAGAAGAAGCAGGCCAAAGCACAGAGGTCATAGAGGTAGAGCCGGAGGAAGCTCCTGTCCAGAATGCCCCAGCAATTGACCCGATGATGATGTTGATGAAAGAAATGATGGCACAGCAACAACAACAATTTGCTGATATGATGGCCAAACAAGGAAACAATCTGATGGAGCAACAAAAAGTTCTAGCAGCAGAACAAAAAGTAGAGCAGCGACAACAATTTGCTGATATGATGGCAAAGCAAGAAACTACGTGAAGTAATCGAGTCACGTATATCCAGTGCGGAGGTTAAAATCAACAACATGGAAAAGGAGCTGCGGACAGTTACCGAAGAACAAGAGAAATTACGCAAACTTTCGAGTGAATTCCGCCAAGAAATAGCACAAGTGAGGTCAGGTAACATGATCAATCCATTAACTACTTCAGCCCCAGCTAGAGTAAAAACACCCGCATTTGATGGATCTACATCGTATCAGATATTTAAGATGCAATTTGAGATAGCAACAACTGGGGTTGAGCACCAGCAAAAAGCAAACGCGCTTATATTGGCATTGAAGGGACCTGCTGCTGAAATTTTGCAGACACTATCAGCGACAGAACGTGATTACAGCAAGATTATGGAGGCCTTAGAAGTAAGATACGGGGAAAGTCATATGCAAGCTCTCCATCGCATGCAGCTCAAGACACGAAAACAAGGAGTCAGCGAAACCTTGCAAGAATTAGAGGCTGACATTGTGAGACTGGTTAATCTATCATATCCGAATTATAACGCTGAACACCGAGACGAACTGGCAGCTGATACATTCATCAATGCTCTTCGAGATGTGCAAATGAGAAACCAGCTTTATCTAAGCGGAAAGAAGCTACCTGCAGAAGTCTTAGCATTGGCCCTGCAAATGGAAGCTGGAAAAAGAGCGTTTGGCTCAGATAGAGTACGTCAGATGGAAGTTGTTGAAGAGCCACTAAAAGCAGCGCTTGATGAAGTGATCATGCGTGTCAAAAGTCTGGAAGATAAACCTGAACGAAATCAACGAAGAAGATCTAGCAGAGTAAGATGCTGGAATTGTGGGCAGTTAGGGCACATCAGACAAGAATGCAAAACACGAGTAGCAGCAAAAGAAGGAGTAGTTCCAGGCCGGTTGATGAACCCTTCAAACAAGCAAGTGGATGTCAAAAAGGAAGGAGATTGCCGCGTTGAACACCGGAAGAGGAGGATACGTTGTAACGCTGAAGATCTTTCAAGAAGACCCTGTGTTGAGGAGCGCAAGTCATATAGCAGGACTGAGAGAATGGAGGCAAATGTCAAAAAGGAAGGAGATTGCCGCGTTGAACACCGGAAGAGAAGGATACATGGTAACGCTGAAGATCTTTCAAGAAGACCCTGTGTTGAGGAGCGCAAGTCATATAGCAGAACTGAGGGAAATAAGGCAATGACACTGAAGCAAATCAAGTTCCAAACTCCTGACGATTGGTGTACCGAGGCAATGAAAGCGAATCAAATTAAGTTACAAACTCCTGACGCTTGGTGTACCGAGGCAATTAAAAGAGAGCAGCTAAAGAATCCAGCTATTGCACCGATATTGAAATGGAAAACTGAGGGAAGGCGACCGGAGTGGAAAGAGGTCGCACCTTTAAGTACGGAGGTGAAATGCTACTGGGCGCAATGGGACTCACTATTTATGGACAACGGGATACTTAAAAGAAAATGGGAGTCCGCTGATGGAAAGAAAGTGTTAGAACAACTGGTGTTGCCTTCAAGTCGAGTGGAAGAGGTACTGGGAAAGCTGCATGGAAGTATTTCTGGAGGACACCTGGGAGTCAATAAAACCCTGGCTAAAGTAAGGGAGAGGTTTTATTGGGTAAGGTATCGAACAGACGTGGAGCAATGGTGTCGGCGATGCAATACTTGTGCAGCGAGCAAAGGACCAAAAACTAGAACTCGAGGAGAGATGCAACAGTACAATGTGGGTGCCCCAATGGAGAGAATTGCTATAGACATCGCGGGGCCATTTCCGGAAACGACAAAAGGTAACAAATACATCATGGTGGTCATTGATTACTTTACAAAATGGCCGGAAGCTTATGCAATACCGAGCCAGGAAGCAGTTACGGTCGCGGAAACATTAGTCAATGAATGGGTTTGCAGATATGGAACACCGCTCGAGTTGCATACCGACCAGGAAAGGAATTTGAATCTCAACTGATGGAAGAGCTGTGCAGAACACTCGGCATTAGAAAAACACGAACTACACCAATGAACCCACAATCGGATGGCATGGTAGAACGATTCAACCGAACCATGGAAGAACATTTGTCAAAGGTAGTAGAAGCCAACCAAAGAAATTGGGACAAGGATCTTCCGTTATTCTTGATGGCCTATCGTAGCGCAGTGCACGATACGACAAGTGAAACGCCAGCGAATATCATGTTCGGAAGAGAACTACATCTTCCTAGTGACATCGAGTTTGGCATCCCTGGAGGTCTGGTATCCACGAAAACAGATTATGTGGGACAACTAAGGGAGAAGATGAATAAAATCCATCAGCAGGTTTGAGACCACATTAAGATTGCCAGTGACAAAATGAAAACCAGGTACGACATAAATGCAAATAGTGGCGGTTTTCAAGAAGGAGAATTGGTATGGCTATACAACCCCAGAAGAACTAAGGGAAGATCACCCAAGCTGCAGCCAGATTGGGAAGGCCCATATAAAATAATCAAACGAATTAATGATGTCATCTACCGCATACAAAAGGGACCCCGTACCAAGATGAAAGTGATACATCTGCAAAGGTTGGCACCGTACCAAGGTAACAGCACCAATGCGATCTCTGATATTGTTCGGGACGAACAAAACTAAATGGAGGGCAATGTAATAAACTTCGTCCAGAATGGGTTAATTTTATTTACTCATTCATTAATTAAAAGTTAACTCCTTTTTCAATCTTTTACTTGTATTGCAAATTGTATTGCATAAATTAATGTAAATTAAATTTGTTATACAAATGTTTACATTAATGAATTAAAAGGAGTTACCTAATACATTTTGCATAAATTAAATTTGAGTTCGCTAATACAAATGCAAGTATGAATGAAAACAGGTGTGGCCTATTTCAGATGTACGGACTACGTAGTATTGATTTCTAGTGGATTATAGAAGTTTCGATTTATTTATTTTTCGATATAAATAAGCAAACAAAAATATCAGATGGACAGTTTTACTTTTGCAATTAAAAGTGTTTATAAATATTCGCAAGTTTAAGGAATAATCGGTGGTACTTGAGCCTGGGTACTAATAGTGAAAGAATCTGAACTTAGTGGAATAGTAAATACAGATTTTACGATTCCGAATATTATTGATTCAAATTGTGGAAAAGCAGTGAAGTTTATGGTACATAAATTGGAGACCCTGGAATTTATTGTAAGGAAAAACGGAAGCTGCTGTAATTTGTTGAATAATAAAGTTTGAGATTCTGTTAACTAAAGATCTGTCTTTTACTGTCGTGTTTGTTCAATAATCTAAAAGAACCAACGAAGAGTCGTTACAATATATAAAATTCAGCTTTTATACTATGACGAAAGTTTAATTACAATTTATTGCACACTTTCAACTTGTCTGGCAAGATGTAAACAGTATCGAAACTGTCTGGCTGTTAAGAAAATATCTTCTGATAGCTTCCCAAGTAACATATATAAAATTCAGCTTTTATATTTTAACGTAAGTTTAATTACCATTTTTGAAGTACGGCACACTTTCAACTTGTCTGGCAAGATGTAAACAGTATCGAAACTGTCTGGCTGCTAAGAAAATATCTTCTGATAGTTTCCCAAGTAACATATATAAAATTCAGCTTTTATACTATGACAAAAGTTTAATTACAATTTATTGAAGTTAAAGGATGTCTGGCAGGGGGTTGCCACCATAGTAAGCGTCTGGCAATGGACGTCGTGATTTCTAATACTATCCGAGCGAAAATTTCAGATCAATGTTGATGGTGTTTCATCGGATGTCTTTTCAACTAATGCAGGAGTTCCACAGGGTTCTGTTTTGTCAACAACTATCTTTCTAATTTATATTAATGATTTGTTGGATTCAACAATTAATCCTATCCATAGTTTCACTGATAATAGCACGCTTCATGAGCCTCATGATGAGAACCCATTCACCGTTAGCGCTTAACAACTGTAGATTAAATTTGATAAATTCTTATGTCCATGATGTCCATGATTTTAAAGCTATTGGATTGGGGGCTCGCTAAAAGTGTTAAATTCAATACGAGCAAAACACAGGCTTGTCATTTTTCTAGATTATTCGATTCTAAAGAGCTTTTAGAGAAAGAATCTGTTAGACTTTTAGGAGTGGAAGTTGAAAATAATCTGAAATGGAATTCTTATATTCTTAACCTAGCTGAGAAAGTTGTTCAAAAATTGGGTTTTTTCGTACGATGACGTAAATTTTTTAATAGCAAACAGCTTCTTTTAATTAACAAATCATTTTTACGTCTCTGCATGGAGTACTGTTCTCACATATGGAGTGGAGCTTATTATAGTAGTTTCAAAAGGCCTTGATTCTGTTCAGCGCAGAGCTGTTAAACTAAATGGCAGCTCAACTCTTACTAATGATTTTGATTCTTTACAGCACAGACCAAATGTTGCTGATTTGACAATTTTCTACAAATACATTATGGATGAACGAACTTCTGAAGAGATTAAATTAATTTTACCTAAACTAGCAATCCAATCGCGTTACACCAGAGCAAATGTTATAGCCGATCTTTTTACGGTTCATATAAAAATGTGTAGAACTGTTGCCTTGCAACATGATTTTTTCAACAGCGTCTCTCATCTCTGGAACGCCTTACCTTCATGGGTTTTTTCTGATAGCTTTAATCCTCAAAATTTTAAAGTTAGCGTCCATAAATTTCAAATTTCTTTGAGAAACTTAATTAAATTATTCAAACTTAATCCCAATCCCTAGTTGGCATGGTATCTTTGGATATTCAGAGACGTTAATTAATAATTTATTATAATTAACACTATACATGCCTAACTTACAATTAAAAAAAAAGCTCTTGTGAATTTGGGCTTCCAAAACAAGCTCACGAAACATATTGACACTGATAATTTTTACTTCACTCGATTTGTCGCATAAAAGTCTGATACAAAAAGAATTGTCAGTCGTGGCAATATACATGCTGCAAACAGAAAATTTGTTTATTTCGCTGAACTAAAATGCTTTCTTTGCGTTTTTGCTAGATTATGCTACGTTACTAAAATAGACAAATGTATTTTGGTACTCTCTCAACAATATTATACACAAGTCACAGGGGGCTTCAAACAAATATAATCAAGAGTGCATCTTAGAAAACAATGCAAACTAATCAGAGGTTGATGCAATGGAGTGGTACTCACACTGAAAGAATACAGATTTGCAGTTAATGCAATCAAAATTCATTTAAAATAATTGAATTGCGATTCGTCCTTTATAACTGAATTTAGTGAATCAGTTTAAAGAATTAAATAAAAATTATTTTTATATTTTTGTATTCAAGATTGACTTCCTCCTTACTTAAAAAAACAAGTAAGTTACCATTATAAACTGATATAATTATTTATTAAAATGATTTTATTTCATTTTAATAATTGTCAATTGCTGCAAAAAACATGTTATAAAACATGTTAAAAACATGTTCTAAATTAACAAATATTAAGTATCAGTTTCTTCTTTTTTGTATCAGAATGAACACCTTTTGATAAAAATGCAATTAAAATCAGGAACTTACCTTAACCGTTACAGTTTTACACGTGTCATGCCTGTCATATATGTCACTAATATCACAGAATGTTAATATCACAGAATTAGTTTTTGTTTCGTAGAGCATAGTTGTTTAAAGCTAGAAAGTCAAAATTTCCCAATGTTCTCTCTTAAGACTAAACGAATAAGTAATAATGGTACTGACGAAGCAGCAATAGGACTTGAGGGTTACTAATGGTAAAGAAATAAAAGGAATTGCAGTAGCAAGAAAAGCACACACTAGTTTTACTCATCTGCATCTGGCTATGTATTTTAAAGTATTACATCTAACCATGTACTACATTCTTTTGATTAACTGTGTTGCCTAATTATTAGAAGATTACAAACTAGCAAATCTGAAAACGCGATGAGGACCGAGTGAACTGTAAAGATTAAGAATAAAAAATTGCATGATCTGATTACAAAAAATAGCATATGAGCAATACCAAATATAGTGCTTACTGCTCGGTGCCAAGTGCCGACTAAACAGGAATGTTAAAATTTGGATGTGATAAACATATGTAGTTTAGAATAAAAGAAAAAAAATGGTATCAAATTGTGGCTCCTAAATTGGTCCATTCGCGAGATTTTATTGATTTGAGACTTCTTCCACATCTTTACTGAAAAGGGAAAAGCCAAGTTAAAAAAAGAAAGGAATATGCAAAGTTGATTCAGATTTTAACACTTGTCATGTCTGTCACAAACCCTTGTAATTATTCTCCTATTTTGTTTTACTAACGATTAACGAAGTTTCACAAAAATCGGAAAGGTCGGATTCAAATTTCTTTCTTTTTATCGGCGTCTTGGTTCGATTTACCATCTATATCCTTTTTCAATAACTACATTTTCTGAGATTAGAAAATATAGAAAATTTAATTGTTATAATAAGACATGTTGCTCCATGTAGAAGATTTTCCATTGCAATTTGATTTTCACTCTGATTGTTGTAGACGTTGTACTATATAATGAATTAATTAGCTTAAGTAATTTCCAGTTATTACAATAATGTTAAATATAATATTATACATTTAAATCATTAACGGGGATATATTTAAAAATCATAAATTGTAAGATAGAAATTGTAATGTGTAGAATGAAATCATTAGTAATTTGGATTTACATTAAATTAGATGAAATTTATAAAAGCTTAATAAAAGGTATTTTAATTAAGTTTACTTGTTTGTTACTCAACTGTGTTGTGAATGGTTTTGTGAGTGATAAATCCGGAATACTGTATTTTGTACACTAATCAAAATGTAACAGTGATCATATTTGACGTTGATTCAATTTGAAACTGTTCCGCGCTAGCAAAAAACAAACATTTCCGTTTAGAAAACAGCTGTGATCAGTAACTAACAATAACTGTTCGCTCGTTAAATTTTACTTGTTGGTTGTTGTTTTTTCAGTGTATCGGCAATGTTGGTCGTTTTTCGGTTAAAAACCTCAGTTATAATTGTTTTTGCATTTTAATAATTTTGTTTGTTCAATTTTAACAAGTATTATAATAAATTTCACTAATAAATTAAAATAAAAACGCCAATTTCTTGTTAACTAATAATTTTTATTTACTATATACGTACTTAGAAAGCTATGCTTTCATCGACAGTAGTATATATCAAAACTAAATTTTAGAGTACATTGCAATTGAGTTATATACAAAAAGCTATCCTTAAAAATATTATACCTTCAAAAATACGAACAATAAAACAATAAACATTCAATTACTTAGATGCTATGACAAATGCAAGATCTAATTTAAAAAATCTGAAAAAAATAATAATAAGGTGAAAAAGAAGATGGGTCTTAATAATTACAAAATTTTTTTAGATTGATGAATGGACTAATTAGAAAATGAGATTAAACATTCTAGATTTAATATTTCCTTCTTTTGAGTTCATCAAAATATCTAGGTTTTTTCGGTTTTGTTCTTCAATAAAAAATGACTTATATGTTTCCAGATATTTTGGATTATTCACTTGATTAATGAGTTTCAAATTTGTAGGCTCCGTCAAATGGTTATTTTCAAGCATGTGAGGTACGGCACTGGAGTTTTCTGGACGTTTATGTTTAATATCAGCTAGATGTTCCTTTAGTCGTTGTCCAATCATTCTTTGTGATAATCCTATATAAAATTGATCACAGTCATTGCAATTAATTTTATAAACACCAGATTTCTCAATCAGGCTGGTTTTGATTTTGGAGGGGGCAAAAAGATCTTTTAATTTATTCTGGCTATTGTTTACAATAATGATATTGGATTTTCTGAAAATTCTCTGCAATTTGTTTTTGATTTCTTTATTGTACGGTAATGCAATTCTTAATTATTTTTGTTTGGATACTGGAGTAAGCGTTGTGATGTTTTGTAACTGACTTTTCCGACGTGTTTTGTTAGAAATATTGTTAACAAACTCGTAACTGTAACCGTTTCTTCTTGCGATATTCTTGATGTTGTTCAATTCCTTGATATGGTTTTTCTTTGATAGTGGAATGGTGAAATTTCTATTGTAAGAATATTTTGGAATGTATTGTAGGTTGTTGGTTGATTTTCTGAAGATTTCTAGTTCAATTTTGTTGTTGACTCTTGTCAGAGTCAGGTCCAAAAAGGATATTTTGTTATTCAATTCTGGTTCGTGGGTGAATTTAATGCTGGAGTAGTGATTGTTCAACACGTTTAAAATCTCTGCTAATATATCAAACTTAATCACTGCTAAAACATCATCCACGTAACGGTACCAAACCCTGGGAAAATCTTTGCAGTTTTTCTTTAAATTCATTTCCAAATTTGACATAAATAAATTTGCGAGATATGGTGAGAGGGAATTTCCCATTGCCATTCCTTCCGTTTGTTGGTAAAACTTGGATTGAAATTGGAAATATGTTTGTTTAATACGTTATTGTTTTTGGTAAAACCTTTGAAGTGATTGGTAGTGTTACTTACGATGACCGAGTTCAAATTCAACTACTTTACATCTCGGCTAGTCAAACCCGCAGTTTAAATGCTGTGAAACAAAACAAAGTAATAAAGCTCAGCAAACTCTTTATCATAAAATATTTACAGATATTTTTAAATTTATCTTAGCAACCATTTTAAAAATCATGGTTTTATTAGCAATTAAAACTTTTCCAGTTTTTATTTCTTTTTTGAATACAAAAAAATTGACAATTATAATAAATACCCAAAGTGTAATAAAATTTAATATTTTGTAAGACAAAAAAACCATTGGGTTCAAAACAAAATTTCAAATTTCGAAAAAAAGCTCTGCAATAACAATACAAAACTTTATCCAATCTCTAAAATAAAGAAAAAAAAACCTTTTTATTTAAAATAAACGTACCATAAACTACCATTAATTATAATTAATGATCAGTTATAACACTTTTTATTTTAACAAAAAGAAATTATCTTAAATATCCAATCTAGAAGCGACAACAAAAAGAATGTTTTCTTTCAAATAATTTTATTTTCTTTTTCAAAATAATGTTAACTTTATAAAAGTTTTTGATTCAAAAAAATGTGTTTTTTTTTATTTTTTCAAAAAAATATGTTTTAAAATTAAAAATAATAATAATATTTAAGATAAAACATGAAAATCATGGAACCGACTATCTTGCCAAATATTAAAATTAAAGAGAATACGAAAAAAAAAATTTTCGTTTTTAAGTTTTTTCATTTACTTTTATTTAAAAAAATTTCGGATTCAAGAATATGGGATGGGCTGAGTGTAATTTAGTGAATTAAGAAATTCGTTTAAGCAATAGAAATTGTCTTTATTTATCCGTGCCTGAAGCTTAAAATTTTCTACCATAATAGTCGAACAAAGTTAACCATTACTTGTAAAAATACAGTTTAGCTTATTTCAAGACTGTCAAGAATCAACCGTCCAATAACCGCCCGTGGCATGGTTTAATGGAGAAAACAGAATCTTGATTGAATTTAAATTGAAATTTAAAAAACACCAATATCTAGTCAGCAATTAAGGTTGAGAATTGTTATTTTGCACAGCATTAAGTATTCTAACTGCAAAAGAGTTGTTAGCTTAAAAAAACCTGAAGCCGTTTAGATTAAATTGTCAAATTTCGATTTTTAATTGGTTTGAGTAACCGGCAAAATAAATACCAGTTGAACTGGTATGGAAGTAAAATTTAGTTTTCTCTTTTGCAAATATAAAGTAAAAAGAAGTAGTCTGTGTATCGGTCTACTTCCATAAACCGTAAACATTTTTTAAAATTGTGAGTATGTCGTCTTTTTCAGTTTTGATTAGCAAAATATTCAGCGTGCATCTATGTCGTAAGGCGTAGAGTGTATTACAGGAATTTGTTTAAAAAGAATTTCAGATTATTTTTTTCCAGATGATTTCACCTTCTTCGTTATTGATCGTCATATCAGATCCATTATTTCATAAAAAATAAACAACACTTTCATATTTCCAGAGAACTGATCACTTTGAATTTAGGAAAATCTATAAAGGCTGCCGAATTTAAACAAACTTTTCACTGGGATTTCCGAAATCCTGTGTGTTGACAATGATAAGAAGAAAAATTAGATTTTTTGAGAGCTCTCCTTTTTTCGAACTTGTTGCTGGAATGAGACGAATTCTGAATATTTTGGATATACGTTTGGATAATTGTTCTGATCCTGGTTTGGTTTATATCCGGGCTTACAATTTATGAAAATATGAAACAAAACCAAAATCACCATATGACCCCTGGCTAAAAAAAATCTCTAATACAGCTAATTTAGTAATCCATTAGAAAATAATTCAACCTCAAAATATGTAAATAGAATTAAAAAAACAAATAGAAAAATAATAAAAAAAATAAACGAACTAACTTAATGGTGTTGATTCTAGATGAAGTGCCATATTGTTATAAACATGTATCTTGTTTATATCCGGGATTACAATGTGAATGAAAATATATGCACTCTAATGATACATGAACTTGATTTTCGACGAAACGATGATTTTTGACGAAACGATTACATAAACCTTATTTTCCAAACTCCAAATTTTCTACATTCTCCTTTTCGGTTCCAATTATAAAAAAGTCAGACAAGTGCAAATAAAATTCGCTCGCCAAGGGTTCCGCGAATGTAAAAGAACACAATATCAAAAATTATTGACAAAAAGTTTTGTTGTAATGTCTTTATATTTTCAGACGCATAGACGCATAACAAAATAAATGTTTAATCGTAAATGTCAATAGTAAATTACAATCAAATCTACATTAATCAAAAATGACTCAAAAAATGTTACTTTAGGTTAAATCTCAGTTTATGGTAACTCAAGAAAGATTCAATTACACCTGCTTGTAAATGGTTTAAATTTTATAATTTTTTCGGTCACTCAAGTGTTGAAATTTAGAGGGGTGGAGAGACATACAAAAAATATTTTTTTTCAATAACTCAAAAATTGTGCACCGCAAAGTTCTAAAAAAATTGTAATGTTTCTTAAATTAAGTGCTCCTTCATATGACACCCCACTCGCTTGGGTCAAAATGTTTTTTTAATATTCCCACACCCATCCCCTAAACAGACAGAAATATAGTTATTTGAGAATTCGCTATGATTTTCATTCAAAATTTACAAATTTTCCTGTCTCTGTGAATTTTTTCAAATTTTTCTGTCAATCATCGTCGAAACGTAGGGCGCGAAACGATCTGAATTTTGCACTTTTTTGACAATAACTCAAAAACTGGGCACCGCAAAATTCTAAAAGAACTTGCATCAAATTCTAAATTAGGTGCTCTTTCAAATGACACTCCACTTGCTTGGGTCAAAAAGGTTTTTTTTTATTTGAGACTTCGCTATAATTTTCATACAAAATTTGCCAAATTTCCTAGCTCTGTGAATTTTATCAAATTTTTCTGTCAATCAGTGTCGACACGTAGGGGAGGGGGTAATTGTCTGAAAGTTGCACTTTTTGACAGTAACAAAAAAACTGTGTATCGCAAAATTCTAAAAAATTGCTATGTTTTCTAAATAAAGTTCTCTTTCAAATGACACCACATTTTAAATAGTGTTTTTACCCCTCCTCATTTCCATCCCCTTAATAAATCTAATTATGAGAATATGACACTTTTATATATTTTTTATTAAAAATGTACTAATTTTTCTATCATTCCAAATATATTTAAAAATTTTTCGATCAGTTAGGTTCGGAGCTAATCGAGGAAAAAAAACACGAAAAAAACGTCATTATTCAAAATTATACCAAAAATGGTGACGTGTAAAATTCAAAAATAAATTTTTAAGGAATACTGAAATGAAGCCATTTCATATGATACCCTACTTGAATCTATAAAAAAATGTATTTTCTCAAAGGTCTCACATCGTACCCCTGTAAACCAAACAGAAAAAACTTTAGTCTTATTTGTATCCGTCATTTCATGTGGACAGATTAGTTTTATACGCCAATTTCAAGTCCATAGCATTTATAGTTTACGAGATAATCGATATAATGTGAAAAACTCGTTTTATTCTCACCAATAGTGTTCCGTATAAAAAACGGAACCCTGAAAAACCAATATATACAATTAACAGTTTTCTTTGTATTGTACAAAATCATGAGGGAATTTTCATTGTTTTTTTCTCTTACTGTTATTTAAATAGAAAACCAAACTAGGGACAAACTATCACAAAACAGTTTTGCTTTCATCAAACTATGAATTCATTAAATATATTAAAAACTGGTTGTATATGAAACAAATTTTTTTATATCCAGCCAAAAAATATTAGATTGTACTAATTTAAACCTATAATAAAATATCTAGTTTGAATAAGCGGTTTAATATTTTCCAATAAAAGAAAGTTTACTTGCCATCACTTTAGGAAGTTAAAACTTAACCAACTTTATCCGTCGATCTGATTTAATTGATCAAATTTATTTTGAAAAATAATTTCTATTCATCTTTGTCTTGTCGCTTTCGCATTTTTCAAAACAACGAACTCATACTTTGCAAATCCACCAAATTTATAAATAAAATAAAATAAACGACAAAGAAATAATCTTACAAATACTACCAAACAAAAGAAATATTAGGTCCTTCAAAATTCAATCGATTACCAATATTACACACATATAACAGCTGAAACTACAAATGTGAAATACCATATATCAATAACTCAGCATCAACGCTTCTACGCATGATAAATTTACCTTGTTTTGGTTTTCTTTAAAATAAGAAGAACTTTATTCGTTTCACATAGAAAGAAAAGTAAAAAAATAACTGATCATACACAAACATATAACAACTAATTTACTGATATGAGGAGAAAATAACATATGACGTTATACACCAAAATACGAATTATGTAAACAGTGAAACGCTGTATACGATCAGATAATGTTTTGAAATGATGTTAAGTAGTTTGATGTTACGTAATTAAGGTATGATTAATGCGTTAACTGTTTGTTTCATATTTCAAATGAAAATTTCTATTGAACAGAATTTTGTTGGTCGTTACAGAGCTTGATTAAATGAAAATGGTGTTGAAAAGACACACTATTTCACACTTAAATAAGAAGACCAAACTCATATATACCATGAAAAAGACAACGAATTGATCAGATGACTGCTCACAACGAGACAACCACATTAACAGCAAATTGTATGATGATGAAAAAAAGATGTTGTGTTGATGTTAATAAATATAACTTGCAATCATTCCTTGACCTTAGAGCTAAGGGCTCGTTGAACAGCTGTATTAAGTTATTGTTTTACCTGTCATGTCTGGAATAACATTCCCTAGTTGAGACACACCTGGTCTTAGCATGACAACAACACCCAAAGTTACAGTACAAAGTTTGTAAGTATATACAAATAAGTCATATGATAGGTATATGTGGAAAAAGACGGCTTAAATAAATTCTATTGTGATGAAGGATAAAAATATTGACTACCACGACCGTCAAATGAAGTCCAGAACTTGAAAGCCCTGTCCAGCAATTGTATGTGGAACTAATGTCAGATTGAAGTCATTAACAACTCCTTCTATGCTCATCAGTTTCCTAAAAAAAAATAACGTCCTAGGACTTTATAAAATTTTATAAAGTCCTAGGACGTTAAAGTTCAACTTTTTGAGCAAAACTTTTAACTCATTTCTTTTTACTTGAATTAATTTCCAGCATGAAATAAAATTTTGTATTTACCTCAAACGAAAAGTGTTTTAAAAGGTACTCACTAGTAAACAACTAGCTCGTACTTTAAAGTTTCACTTTTCGTTCTAGATAAATAAATAACTATTATTAAAATAAATAAAGCTATTAAAAAAAACTGAATTTTAAACCCAAATTCCAAAAAAAATTTTAGAAACAGTTTTTATCTGTGGAGGAATTTGCTAAAGATAATCAGAGAAAGACGATTACGTTAAGGGCCTGAGAACTGAATTTATTGCCAAAAAAGAACGCTTATCTTCTGCCATAATTAAAAAGACCTCTCAGAGACTAGATAAAACATGTTTCATATATATTTTGGATCTACAAGATGCCTTTTGGTGATTTCCTTTGAACAAAATCTCAAAAAAATATTTAAGCATACCCGGAAGACCTCTTTCCAGTTTCGAGTTATAGAATTTTGTCTATGGGTCTCAAGGTTTGTATGGATTACTAAATAAAGCTTTTTCCATCATCGTCATGACATAGTATATGTGGTTACATAGATGATCTAACAGGATAACATGCTCAGCCCCGATAATCAATATTGAAAAAGCAAGTTTTCTTCTGAAATAAATAAATTATATTGGATAATTTTTGGTGAGGTAGAATTAATATCTAGCCTGGACGAATTAAAAGTTATTTCATAGTACTGGACACCTAAAATGTACGACATACCAGACAACTCTTTGGTATAACTAGATGTTACAGAGGATTTATTAACGGGTATTCTCCATCAACTATCATGTTAAAAAAGTTACAAAAATTGTATATGTTCAATCGATGCTGAAAACGCTTTCAAGTTCTTAAGGAACGCTTTAACTTCTACCCCATGTACAGACCTTCCCAACTTTAAAATGAGTTTTTTATACAGCGTCATCGAAACAATAATGGAGTTGTGCTGTGTTGTTTCAAAAAATATTGAACATTACGATAAAGACCCATAGCCTTAATGTTTTATAAATGAATCAGTCTGCAGCACAATTATAGCGTTACTAAGTATAAAAGTACCTAGTTGCTATACTTGTTATTAAACGGATTCTTTCCCACAGTGAAAGGTTGACGTTTACCGTAATAACAGATCTCCTAAATTTGCACATTCATAACAGTCTAATGTGTACGCTGAAAAGACATTTGCTTGCATGTTTTATGAGCTACGAGACAGAAAATAATTGCAATTTGTAGCTATTTAATCTTATTAAATAGCCCATTAAGTTTTTTTTCCCAAAGCGCCTATAAAAAAGCCAGAAATATTAGTAAATACCAAATAGACTTGGACAAAGACGCGTTTATCCAGATGAAAGCAAAGAAATTCGTCGAGCACCCATCTGGCTCACGTAGTTTCTTTCAAGCAGTTAAATCAGACCAGAGCAATTTTACTCGATCCTCTATTCTAACCTTAGTTCTGAATGACATTCCCGTGAGCGACTGAAATGAAAAGGCAGGTCGTTTTTTCGCTAAAAACTCAAACATAGTTGCACCTCCCCATTCTCCCACACTCATTTCCCCAGTTGTAACGAAAATGAAACCGTTTAGTTTTCGTTGCAATATTGTACGGAAAATGCTTCTTTCTATCAATATCAACAAATTTGCTGGCTCTGACGGTATTCCACCCCTCATTCTTAAAAACTTTGCTAGGCAACTGGCTCCAATTTTAACAAAAATTTATCTTATAAAACCGGCATATTTCCCGATTCTTGGAAACTGGCCAGCGTTCAACCCATATCAAAGAAAGGCAGTAAGATAGACCCTAACAATTATAGACCAATTGCAATTCTGTCAGTTTTGGCTAAAATATTTGAAAAATATATTAACTACAACCTAATAGATTATTTGGAAATGTCGCGAATTGTTGATGATAAGCAGCAAGGTTTTCGTAGAAGTCATGCAACAGGTGATCTGTTAGCCTACGTATCCCATCTCTGGAACAAATCGCTGGAAAGCCATGGTGAAACATTCAGTATTTCACTTGACATTTCTAAAGCATTTGATAAAGTGTGGCATAAAAATCTCATTGCTAAATTAAAATCTTATGGCATCATACTGTCTCATGGATTCATAGTTTTCTTACAGGTCATCAATTTCACATCCAATATTTTCACAACTAATGCTGGGGTTCCCCAAGGTTCTACACTCTCACCAACCTTGTTTCTTCTATACATTAATGATTTACTTATTTCCACAATGCACCCAATACATGGTTTTGCTGATGACAGCTCATTGCATGCATCCCAAATTTCGATCTCATACTGCAGTTACCACTGATAGAAAGCTGCTAATTGATTCTATCAACAAAGACCTGGATCGTATAATGGAATGGGGTGATCTTTCTCTATTAAGATAAACCACGACAAACTGCGTTAGCTTGAATCAGTTAGACTTCTTGGAGTGGATATTCAAAATAACCTGAAATGGAATAAACACGTGTTCAACCTCGCTAAATCTGCAATGCAAAAACTAGGATTCTTGAGTCGATGTAAAAAGTATTTCAATCCCGATCAAATTTTGCTAATCTTCAAGTCCCTTATTCGTCCATGTATGAAATTCTGCTGTCATGTTTGGGGTGGTGCCTGTCAGTCCACAATAAAATGTGTAGACTATGTACAGAGAAAAGCAATGGTAATACCAAACTAACGGACCAGCTTGATTCGTTCTAGTACAGAAGAAATGTGGCTGAATTATCAATATACTATACATATAACTTTAGCGAATTCTCCTCTAAAGAAATTCAAAATATCCTTCCACCATGTGCGCAGTCTAATCGACAAACAAGAGCTGCCGAGTTATTTCATCCATTTGTTGTACAAATACCTCGTTGTAGAACTGTGTCCTTCCAGACCGACTATTTTAATAGAGTGTCCAAATTGTGGAACTCAATGCCTTCCTCTGTATTTCCCGATGAATTTTCCCCTCAATCATTTAAAGAAAATGTACATCATCATTTATAACAATTAGTATAGTTGTCCCTATATCTTTTTTCCTTCCATTTTCATCATCACCTTCCTTTATAGTTGACATGGTATCTTCGGATATTCAAAGAGTCTGAATTATGAATATTTCATATTTAGTGTGCTAAACATGTCTAACTAATTAATAAAAAAAAATGGTATTGGATCTCTCAACTGTTGGAGTCATCAGAGTTCCTATACTTTGCTCAGTTGAATCCGTTGTTTGTGAAATTTTCGCTTGCAACTAAGCATTTGTAGTGGACTCAAGCAAGAAATCTTTGAATTCAAAGACTGTTGTTCTACTGTTTTCATTACAAAACATAAGCCATTGAAGCATTTGACAGCAGGTATACAAGAAAACGAGTTGGTCTTTAAAAATTTGTTTTCGCTTTATCAATGACACAATTGAATTAAATTAAACTTAATAACAAAGTAAATTTAACACGTTCCACATAAACAACCCTTTGGAGTGATGTTGACTATACACTTTGCACTATCAATTGAAAATTTATGGTAACGACCAAGAAATTTTTCTTGTGTAACTAATACAGACAAACGCCTGTCAATTATTGCTTCTGAATTCTAAAGTGGAATACAAATGTCTTTCCACATTAAAACTTTTCAAATAAAATTTCATCCTTAACACCTTTTCTAACTAAATTAACTTTTTTTCATCATAAAGAAAAACTTTTATTACATTTAACTCAAAAAATTTAAATAAAAAAGTATATATTTAACCGTAAAGAAAAAAGAAAAAAAAACTAAAATTATATGCAAATCAAATTATTTTAACAAGCTGAAAAATTGCTAAATCACAAAACTACATCATAAAAAATCCAAAAAGAAACCTAAAAATATATATTTTTCTCTATAAAATATAATTCCCATTGGAATACATTTAAAAAAACGACGAACGGTAAAAGAAAATATATACCGAAGAGAGAAAAAAAACGGTAAAACGAAAAGATGAAAACCTTATGCCAAAACAGGAATTTTCTTCTATTTTTTTTTCGTTCGTTGTATTAGAATAGAAAATGTTGAAACCAACAAAAATTCTCAATTTTTTTGTAGTTATCAGCTTAGATCTTTGTGTGTTCGTTCGTTCATGTTGTTGAATTAATTTATATGTTGAATGTTGGCAAAACTTAAGATAATTTTTTGGAAATTTTTCCTGAAATTTTTTTTTAATCTTTTTGTAAACTTTATGAAATAACAATTTTAAATATATTTTCTCGAAATTTGAAGTTGCAACGGAAATGAACAATTATTTACTTTTGTTGTTTGTTTTTATTTAAAATTTGTTTTTGTTTTGCTTTCAACATTTCCGGATTGAAATTCAAAGTTCAGGAGTTGTATTACAGCCAAAAAAAAAATTGAAGCAAAACCGGCTAACTAAATAGTTTTCTAGTTAATAACTCAAATATCGATGAATTATTTTGATTGCGTTTTAAAAATTTTTCTTATACTCAGGTAAGTTTTATACGGTATCATTTGTCCTCTTATTATATTATTTAAAAACCAAAAAAGTTATTAAAATTTTTGTTGTTTTAATCAAAAAAATTTGTTTGAGTGTTTTGAAATCATGTGGTGGGAAACATTTTTTAAGCTATTTCTGAATATAAAATTGTTTAGATTACCTTCTAAGAAGTAAATTATATTTTGGAACTAAAAGTTGAATAAACTTTGTTTTATTTGAAAGTTAAACTAAAATCTGTTTTTTGTATCAATTATTAAATATGTATTGTTCTTTTTTGTAAGCATTTAGTTGAAAAATAAAAATTCAAATTGTAAAACGATATAATGTTTTAATTGAAAAAAAAAATAAAAATATGAATGTAAAAAAAGATTGATCAGCTGAGTGCCTGCATTATGCATAGTATATAGCAAGAAATGGTTTTTTTACTGTTTAAATGGGAGCAACTTTAAATCGTTCAACTGGAAGATTAGAAGTTACCTGCTCTCTTCATTTATGTACGCTTTTTAAATTTTATTTATTGAAAAGAAATTTTTTTCTTTATCTTGCATAATGGTGGAATGATTCTTTTCGAACTTTTGATTATGTTAAATTTTCTTTTTTTTTTAATTTAAGAGATTGCCAGGGTTTGTCCAAGCCAGGGTTTGTCCTGGTTAACACTGGTAACGTTTACTTTGCTTTTTCTTGATTTTCTTTTTGAATATAAAAAAATTGTATTTGTCCAGTTCTACAAATATTTTCAACTTTCGTATAGAACCGAACACATAATATTGAACTACTTGATATTTTCCAACTAATCTGTTCCTATAAGTCCAAAAATTTCTCAAAAACATTTTTTTTGTGTTAAAAAACGTCGTTTAATATGGCGCTAAATAGTAATTGTATAACTGTAGTTTGCAGTAGCTTTCCTTCACGTTTGGAAAAGTAGTTCGCACTAGTTTTACATAATAGTTTTATAACTTATGCATAAATTTTTATGAGTATATAGTTGATTATACAATTTATTAAAAAAATTTTAAAAAGTTTATTCTAAGCTAGAGCACGCTGTCTTCATTATAAGCTTTGCACTCAAAATTATTACTAATACTACATTCCAAGTTGCTGCTGCATTAAAAATTGACTAATCTGATTAAGCATGTTTAGTATAATTTAGCATGGATTGAAATACACTCTTCGTAGTATATTTTAATATAAATAACATTTAGTTTTTCGCGAGCAATAATACTTTCGCTGGAGAAATCTATTATTTGGAAGAACAAACTTATTTTTAATGTGTACATATGTGGAACAAATATATATTTTTGTTATTTTATTTTGCAACAAAGTTGAATCTTTTTTGTGCATGTGTAATGAAAAACTATTTTTTAATCCAACCGAACTTTTCAAGAATACTTCTCTATTTAGTGTGAACATTATTTTGCAATAATCGCAGTTTTTATAACAAACATAAAACAATATGACACTCTTCGATATTTTTATAGCCATCTGTTTTTATTAATCTAATAACCTTTCTTAAAAAATGTCTCCTCTTAGCGTAAGTGTCTTAGTTTCAATTATTCCAATTTTGTGTGAAAAATCATATTTAATCTAACATAACCTGATATTTTCCAGTTGTTTCTGTTATTTAAAAGTTTCCGAAGCTGAATTCACTAATAAATTTTTTCAGAGACTCTTTTTATTGCAACAATCATAATTTTTTCCACGTTTGTTTTTAACAGAAGTTTACTTCAAAAAACACCCTGCAATTATACATCATGTAATTCAAAAACAAAATTTTATGTGTCACATTTCTTCGTTTCTGCGTTTCCAAAATGATTGCTTTACCAACTTCACGATTTTTTGTAACACTTTTATAATTCTATTCGAGCTTTTAGCCTTACATACGACAGATTTTTTGATGAACTTTGGACAGAGGTGATGCGATCAATTATAAATTTTCAATTACCATTTTTTGATCAAATAACTATTTTTACACTCACTTAAATTTTTTAATCGAATCAATGAAACTTGTTGGAGTTATTAGCGAAACACTGACGACATGCCGAAAACCCATAAAAACTGGTCAAAATTTCTAACGACATAAATCTATTTCTGAACAAAACAAAAAATGTCCTGACTTTACATTTTATATTTGGCAATACCAATAACATACCAAATTCAGATTTAAGAAGAAATTATAATTATATGTATAGATGCAAAACGTGATCTACGCAGGTGAAAAAGTCGAGATTTGAACTTGACCATTTTTGATTTTTCTGAAACTTGGCATATTAGTAGTATGAACAAAATAAAAAATACAACTTATTTTACAATTTTTTTAAAGTGCATGGATTGAGCATAGGGGGCCCCCCCAACATGCATGAAAAATGAAAATTCTGAAAATCCAATGTAACTTTGAAAATAAATTGTTCAAAAACGGCTATGCTCATTTCAGCAAACTTTTTTTTGTGTGATAGATCATTACTTAGCCGTTTGAAAAAAAAATAATTAATATTTTTTGTAATTAAATTTTAAATAAAAATATTAAAAACACGTTTTTTAAGATAGCACTAGGGTTGAATATCAATTGGAATATAATTAATTCTTTTTTCTGAAAATAGGTCTATCCTTATTATACAATATACCAAATTTACAAAGAGGCGTTAATTTTTGTTCTTGACATATTTAATTTTAAAGATTTTTGGTCCAACTAAAATTCGAATTTTTCATCTTTTTTTCGAACTTCAGTGGTTAAAATTTTTTGTTGATAAAAATTGTTCGAAAAAATAATGAACAATTAGAATTTTAGACGGACAAAAGATTTTAAAATTAAATATCTCAAGAGCACGAATTAACGCCTCTTTGTAAATTTGATATATTTTAGAGTAAAAATAGAACTATTTTCAGAAAAAAAATTAGTTAAATTCCAATTGATCTTCGACCCTAGCGCCATCTTTAAAAAAGTTTTTTAATTAAAATTTAGTTACAAAAAATATTAATTAATTTTTTTTCAAACGGCTAACTAATTATCTATCAAACAAAAAAAGTTTGCTGAAATCGGTATAGCCGTTATTGAGCAATTTTATTTCAAAGTTACATCGGATTGGCAGAATTTTCATTTTTCAGGCATGTTGGGGTGCCCCCTATGTCCAACTAGCTCAAACTATGCACTTTAAAAAAATTGGATAACAAGTTGTATTTTTTATTTTGTCCATACTGCTTATATGCCAAGTTTCAGGAAAATCAAAAATGGTCAAGTTTTCACAACTCGGTCTAGAACACGTTTTCATTCTATATAAAAGAATAGCTCTATGGTTTTAAATAATTTTTTCCACGACTAGGAAAAGGAATAGGAGGAAAGGAGGAATATATACTTTCCATACGTATACCTTTCATTGTAATTGCATTCATTCCACTTTATATATTAAATTCTACTTTATTTATTTCATTCCACTTTATTTATTAAATATTCCAATAACAAATTAAAAACTTGATCTGTTGGTATAGTAATATAAACCAGTTAAAACAAGAACAATACATATATAAAATCTAAATAAACAACAAACTGGTTTTGTTTTTCTTGTTATCTTTGATGAATTAATTTCAATATGGCGATATAAAATTTACAGGAAAACTGCAAATTATTTGCAATATTTTCTAGTCGTGGATAAAATAGCATCTTGCATTCGCTTAGAATGAAGGAAATTCTTCACTCGAATCGCAATTTATTTGATAAAATCTAAAACATTCATAAAAATAAAGCTTGGTTATTGATGATTTGCAATATTTATGTGAGGTTAATGAAAAAAATTGAAGATTTAACTATGACTTTCAAATAACTCATTAGTGGAAACCGAGTTATAAAAAGTGCACGCCAAACGCTTGTTGAGCAAGTTATCATGCCAGTTTGGACTAAATTAAAACAATCAATATCGAGATTAACACAAGGCATAACCCATTTGACATTCCTGACTCATTTAACAATAACCAAGAGAAATAGATTTATAGTCGACTTTAATACACATTCTTAATTCAATGACGATCATTGAAGACAGGCTTGGGTTATTGTCTTAAAATAAAATAGATCTACAAAAAAGTTATTTTTGAATGAGAATGAATATTAATGTCCTTGCAATTATTTAGGCGATTGTAACATTTAGCACAATTAGATGAATTTGGAAACGAGTTGGACTGCTAAAGTAAACCTCTATAAATCAGGGATTATTTATGTATTTGTATCATTTGACATAATACGTTAGATGTGGCAATGACCAATTGGCTGGAGCGCTGTAAAGAGGAAATTACAGATATGTTCTGGTTTTAGTTTGTCAACCCAATTACAAGTCTCTGATGGAGTCAAATCTATAGAAATAAATGAAGTTGCGTTCAATTGAAAACATATAATCTCCAATGCAAAATTTGGTGCTATCCATTATATTATATCGAGGCGGATTGACCTTAACTTTACGAAGTGCACATGCTCACATTATATTCTGTTTTAATGACGTATTGCAAACTCATTTCAAAAAGCAAATTAAGATTCATTTGAAACCGCTGACGCCTAACCATTACCCTTTAGAAGCGCAAAATTAGTCAGATTGACCGATGCGGTTAGTGACAAGCAAATGTGATATATTTATCAAGCTCTGAATATTTGTTCTAGTGTTGTATCTGTACTTGTCAACCCCAACTTGGGATCATAGTTGGAATGGATTCTAAAAACTCAAAAATTTGTAAAATTTGTGCACAATCCATTCGTTCGGTTGCATTTTCTTGGTGTTGAAAAGTGAATACAAAATAACTCATTTGCTCTCATAACGAAAGTTTTTAATGTACAGTGTTACACCTTAAATTGCATCAGAAACGTACGTCCTATATATATCTTAACAAATCATCATTACTTAGAATTTTTTATATCCACCTTGAAACATAAGTCTTTTTTCCTAACTTTGTATCACTTGATTTGCTATGTTATTTTTAGTATATCTCGATGATATCTCAAAACCTTTACTAATGTGTTTTGGATACCGTTTTAAGAATTTTTCAAATTGCTAACAACCTGCGGTCTAAATTTAATGTAATCCGGCTCGAAGGACCAATATTCTAGGTTTTAATACTAGTTTTTAACTTACATTTTCTTGATGTATTGATTTTGTTTATTTTTTGGTAATTATTAATTCGTATAGAAACATTTTTTGGCAGGCAATTGAGTTATCAACTGTATAGGTAGACAACTCCTATTATCTAGTGTTCTAAAAATATTTTATTCATATATATATAAAAATTACATTCCTTTGTTTAGCTATGTCATACTGTTATCAGAATTCAGATGTCTTAATTTCCTTTTCGAAAAGAAAAACAAAAAATACGATAAATACATTTTGATTATATCCTCATACAATATTATTACAAGCCATTAGCTTTAATCATCATCAGACAGATTATAGTTCAACTCCTTTTTATCTCTTAAAAAATCAAAAACTCATAATCTCGTATTTCCTGAAACAAAACATATCATAAAAAACACTACATAATATCCATAAATCAGGAAATAAAACATAATAACTATTTTTTCTGTTGTTGGATTTCCGTTTGAGGTTATTCCATTTCTATTATTTTTTTTTGGCTCAAAAAATTATTGTAATAATAATAAAGTGAAAATATAAATTTACTTCATTTCCAACTACTAGAAATGAACATGAAGAATAAATTCAAGACAGAACCATTTTATTTTTCACAGATTTTCTAGACCATTTTTTTAATATTTTATTTTTGGAGGTTTTTGTTTTGTGTTAACACTCAACAAATCATTTTAGTTTTTATCATTATACGTTGTTTTTTTTTTTTTGGTTTGGTTTATGTGTTAGCTTTTCCAACTGATGCATTTCTGGACATTGGCCAAATTACCGCAATCTATCATAACACATATTAAAAAGAACATGAAGAAAAACAACGGTTAAGGACGTAATAGTTTTATTTTTAGGTTGATGATGTTTTTGCTTTGGGCTACGGTCATAACTAATATTAGATGAATATAATTATGTTTGAGTATTGTCATAAAATTAAATAAATTTATTTCTATAATTTCTGACTCATAAATTAACATTTTACCATTAACTAAACGATCAAAAGTAACACAAATAAACATAATTTTTTTTTACAATAAATTTGTCAACACATTTTGTTTTGGGTAACTTAAATTACAATTAATATAATTTCCACCCTTTCACTAATTACAAAACATAAATTTTCACTCTCCGTATACCAACAAAATCATTTTCCTGCTTTCTCAATTTCTTTGCTAAAAAAAAAAGTAACAAAAAAAGCGAAATTAATTTAATAAAAAACTTTATACCCCGCTTACCAATCATCAAAAGGAATAAAATTAAATTAAAATAAATTAGAATTATTTCTTTCGCCAAAAAAATAAAAGAAAAGAAAATTAGTTATGGATTTCATTTCATTTTATTTGTGTGTGATTTTCTTGCCGCTTTTTTTCCCTTCGTGTTTTGTTTTTCTCTGCCTTAACCATAACCAATTTTTATTATGTCGATCCTAATTACAGATAACAAAAGGAAAAAATATACTTTTATACCGGAAACTAACAAATTTGTGTGGAAATTAGATATACAGAAAAAGGAACAAAATATAAATAACAAAAAAGAAATTTGAATAAAATTTGTATTAACGCAAGGAAAAAAGGACGAACTGTGGTAAATATTTCTACGTTTATATGTGGCATTGGCGAAAAAGAAAGTGTATGTTAATGCGAGCATATTTAAAAGGAATGTTATATCTCGAACTTAGCTGATCACGTTGTTTCTTTCTATAAACTCACTACATAAAATATTTAATTTTAAAATTCTACTTTATTGAACAAAAATTCAGAGTAGCTTTTATTTTCAACAGAAAATCGCTGAAAATCGATAAAATTTTCAACAGAAAGTCGATGGATCTTGATTTAATTTAGAGCTGTGCCCCTTCCTTCTGAAATCGGATCATTTGATTTGTAGTTATGTAAAAGAAAATTGAAAAACGTCTTTTTCAAAAATCATGAGAATTAATAATGTTATCAGTAATAATACCACAAGTAGGGCTTGCAAACTCGGCTTCAGTGCATCAAAAATGTGGATTTGGAAAAACCAGTTTTGTCCCAAACCGGTTTCAAGACAAATATTTTTTAGTGATTCGTACAGTGAAATTCCTAAGGTGTGCATTTATTATCTAAAATCATGTTCACACAACTTTTTAATTCTCTCCAAGTAACATTTTTTGTTATATTATATCCGGATAATACACCCCAAGGACGGCAATCATATATAGGTTAAAAAAAATAATGGTGCTAATTATATACAAACAGAGAACAGATAAATAATAGTAGATTTTTATACAAGTGGTGAAAACGTCTCTGTTTGCGTGACTGAACGGTTTGTCCACGAAACGCGATAGCGTCGAGTGGAATAAGTTCAGGAACGCAAAAACGTTTTTACCACGCGTAGAAAACGCTATTTTTTTACGCTTGTAAATATAAATGATAATATTACAAATTCATCTACTAAAAACTTACAAAACGACATATCTAAATTTGACTGTGTAAAAAATAAACAAGATTATATTTATATAATAGCATTTTTACCAGTCTAAAATAATGTTATTATTGTGTTAGCCTACAGATGAAATAATAACAGGCGAACACAATAATAAAATTATTTTACACTGGTAAAAATGCGATATATAAATACAATCTTGTTTATTTTTTACACTGTCAAATTTAGCTATGTCGTTTTGTAAGTTTTTAGTAGATGAATTTGACAACATGAATAATGAAAATAGTTCATATATTTTCTCTAAAAACTTTTAAAAATATTACAGATATTGTTTTTACCGACTGGAAGTCATCGTTTAAAGTATAAATTTAAAAAATTGTAGGTAAAGTTTCAATTAAAAACAAATAAAAATAAATTTTTTAATAAAATTTATTTATTTATTTAATAAATTTTTTTTTATTTTTTTTGGCGGAAAGAACTCAGAGAATATATTTTTTCGGCAAACGGCTGTAAAGTTTAACTTTACTACCGCTAGGGAGTTAGTTAAAGTCTTACTTTTTAGCCTGACAGCAAAAGTAACGTCTAGCGATGGCAAAAGTAACGCCTATTTTATTTTATATTACGGAGGCTGTAAAGTAGCATTTGTTATTTGTTAGTTTGTTATTTTTTCAAACATATTGTATAACCATGACAACCAAAAATAAGTTGATTCGCATATTATGAAATTTTGAAAAGGCTGCTTTGATAAAAAAATTTTATTCATACAAATTTAAATGTTTTTTTCTCTTTTTGGAAGTAATTATGACGAATTCATATTTATAAAAAGTTATAAAAAGTTTGATGTATTAATTTCATATTTATAAAAAATTTAAACGTTTGCCGAAAAAATTGTGTATTATTTCGGAGCTAAAGTGTCTTTTTGTGTTTCGTCTTTAATTGTCGGCCTCCCTGCGGTCGGCCGTCAAACTATAGACTCAACACAAAAAGTATCACTTTAGCTCCTAATTAAATAATGTACTATTATATCTGACAGTTAATTATCGGAGGAAAAAATTATACGTTATATCTGATACAAATTTTATTTTATCGCTCCGATTTCTCCGGTATAGAAAAAAACACACTCATTATTAGTTTAATTAACTAATTACACACAATTGATATAATGATTAGTTTCGATTCGATTCGATCAAAATATTCAAAATATCCAATCCCTTTAAAATACTGCGATATTGACAGAAATAAACACAGTAACCGAAACAGCAACAGAAACAGTAAATCAAATTCAATCTCAAATATTCAATCCTTTAAATAACCACCACATGTAGGCGATCACCGAAACTTATTTACTTTAAGTCCTAGTGACTGAAAACATTTTCAGTCACTACTTAGAAAAAGTTTCCCTTTCACATAGGTCTTACTATATACTAAAATGAAATTTTCGTAGCTTGAAGTAGAAAAAATACGTATTTCATCAAGTAGACTTTGTAATTTAATTCAAATTAAATTTTAAAAATTTATGGTACTTTGAACCATGACAACCACCAAATTTCATACCAAAAAATAGGATGCTTTGATTTAAAAAAAAATTGGTATTCACTTTTTGAGAGTTAAAGTTTTTTCAGCATTTGTTACAAAAACTGTTGCGTACTACTAATGCGTATGGGTTTACTACTACAGTTACTACTAGGGAGATTATTAAATAAAAATTAAGTTCTTTGTCGCTTCGCAAGACGTTCGTTTTTACAACGTTCAGTTTTATTTAATATTTCGTTTGCAACATGAACTCGGACTAATAAAACTTGGAAACATTGATAATATAATTGATGTTTGATGATGAAGTTTCGAAAGTTTAATTCCCATCGCCCAGCCCCGGTGATGTAATTGATAAGCATATCCGTCGCAAGACGTTCGTTTTTACAACGTTCAGTTTTATTTAATATTTCGTTTGCAACACGAACTCGGACTAATAAAAGCTAAATTTCAAGTTAAAAACACGCTACGTGTGGATTGCATTTAATTAAATCGAATAAAGTAAGCCTTAAAGTAAAACTATAGACCATAAAATGGATCAATTGAACAAATAAACGGCACGAAGAAGAATATCACTATATTTTCCACTTAAGCAAGTTTTACTCGGGCGATGTATAACCGAGTGTGTTAAAACACTAGTCTAAACATCGATAGGGTCGACGGTCCGAATCCAGTCAAATCCAATATGGATTTAGTGAATTAGTATTACAGAGCCGATTTAAATGTTAAATATTGGTGTTTGTCAGTTCTCAAGTTAGTACATTGGGGTGATATGGACCTACCAGCCTAAAAAAAGTTAGTTTGAAAGCTCCTAAGTCTATCTTCGATGTCATCTAGCAATACTATATTATATAACAAACACAGTTAAAAAAATTTGTGACGCTTGGAAATAGGAACGGGTATATTACAAGTGGGTCTGAAAAGTAAAACAGAGAAAAGCTAATGTCGATTCTGGAAAATTCTTATCTCGCACAAATTTCTATGAGAGATAATGCAGTTTAAACTGTTCAACTTCTAAACATAATGACATCAGGCCAAATTGAAGGTTAAGGATTAGACAGGTTATAATAAGAATACAAAAATGATGTACATTTTATAAATAAATGAGGTAAAAACAACATCGTAGAGGTCTGAAGGAAGTATACATGTGAAACAACTGCTTGTAAGATGGGCTCAACGTTAGTAAGTTCTGCAGCCAAATTCTGTAACTGTGAAGTGCTGAAGTGATAAGTTTTTTAATGAAAAAACTCGAAGTAATTTTTATCACTTCACCGCTTTACAGTTACAGAATTTGACTACAGGAATGTTAGAAATTTAATCAAAAATGGACCGAAGCAATCTTACTTAACAACTGATCTCTCACAACATTTGATTAAATGCTGACAAAAAAGGAAATAATCCATGTCCAATATCCAAATGATTTCTCATTGAACTGCGGCTGGTTGAAGTAACATAAGATGGATGTAAGTAATGAAAGTCTATGATATTTTTTAATAATTTGAATTGCTGCTCCGAAGTAATCTGAAACGTCTTTGTTTATACGTAGCGGATCAAAAAACGGTTTCAAATTGTCTACGAATGAAATCTCACTCATTAAAACCATCTTACACATTCTACAACATGAAGTAAACGTCAACACTTAGTACAATTGGGTACAACCCATTTCCTATAGGTATGATTTGTTAAAATTTTAATTTTAATTTAATTGACCTTCGAGATATAAATGTTTAAATAGAGACAATTTAATGGTATCAAAACCTTAACATACGTTGGCAAATGATCAAAAAATTGTTAAGAAGCTCCTTTTGCTTTGTAACACCATACTTGAAATGCTTTCAAACAGCTAAAGGGAAGTTACAGGAAGGGTATATTCAAAAATATTGTGCATCCATTGAAACTAGAGCAGTGAGTGCTACAGTAAAAAAGACTTTATAAAAAACTTCTAGTATTTAAAATTGAATTCTCAAAAACTATCCTGCGATTCTTACGTTTTCTCCAGAGAAGAAAAAATTACAAAATTCTGTCAGCTTGTGTAAAAAGCAGCTATAAAATCAATAATAATAGCTATAGACTGGATCACTTTATAAACACTTGTACAACTTAAGTCGATATCTTGGTCTTTTATGAAAAAGAAATGGATGGTGCTCTTCAAAAATTAAATAAAACTACATGACAGTGTAAAAGAAGTCGTTACACGTTATGGCAAACAGCAAATGGAGAAAATGAAAACTTAAAAAAATGTTTTCTGTCAAGTTATGAAAGTGCACCACTTTTACTTACTACCATATGTAGTACAAAGAAACAAGCTCCACAAAATCAGATTATTCTAATACTAACTAGCAACTAGTACAACCAAAAGAAATTTAGGTAGCCTCCCTGGCTCACCCAAAAAAACAATTAACTTAAACAGATGCTCTGGGTGGTGCATTACCTT